>JAYESA010000003.1:89594519-89597019 GCA_036927795.1 Iris macrosiphon | reverse complement strand
TTAGTTGTACTGCTGTGAGCCTGCTCTAGGATATAGGATCTAGGATGAGGGTGTACTCAATCACGACTAGGAACAATTCTAATCTAATTATTCTAAAATTGCTTTCCTTTGAAATATCATTGTCCTTCTTTTATGATATCGTATCTTGCACCGTATTAACTTCTTTTAATCTGTGTTTAGAATACCTCCGAAGACACGATCCCATCGTACTGTTCCAGCAGTTGCCACCGAGAGGTCTGCTACCTCTTGTCCAGCTCGTATTCAGGCAGTTGCTACCGCTCCACTCACCACTCCTGCGATTAAGGGAGCATCTGTTTCTCTCGGGGATCCTCCTCTACTTGTCGATCCGAGGACTACCCCAGTCGTTCCGGTGGTGCCTCTACCACCTCCTGCACCAGTAGACGTCGTGCAGTTATTTGCGTTCTTCAGGAAGATGATGGACGCGCAACACCGTCAGGTGGATGTGATGAGGCTGGGCATTGAGAACGCCTAACAGATGGCAGATGGCCATGACGGCAGTGGATAGGGTGGCACAGATCCAGCCACAGGCAGATCAGACTCACCATCAGAGGCCGGGAAGCATCATCGACTTCCAGAGGATGCGGCCCAAGGAGTTTCGGGGTACATAAGGGATTTTGTACGTGGATGACTGGATAGAGCAGATTGAGGGGATTTTTTGGCTGGCACAGATTCCAGACAACATGCAGATAGAGGCAGCGGGCAGTTAGATGTTCGACCTCGCTTTGACGTGGTATCGCACTGATACGAGGATCGCGATACCAGGGCCTACTTGGGAGGCTTTCAAGAGGCTTTTTAAGGAGAAGTTTTTTCCAGATGTGGTACTCAGTGCCTTGGAGAGCCAGTTCGAGGCACTCGTCCAAGGGAGCATGCTGGTGGATGAGTACGCAACGGAGTTCTGCTATCTGGGCAGATTTATGGAGGGCTTGAGTGAGGCAACAAAGGCGAGGAAGTTTTGCAAGGGCTTGGTCATGGCGGTCAAGTCTTTGACTAGGAGTGACCGTGAGGCGACTTTGAGCAGATAGTAGGAGACGCTCAGAGAGAAGAGGATAACTTGGAGCTCAAGTCCAAGAGAGGCAGGAATGATTCAGGTAGTGCGAGTGGTAGTACGGGACCGGCTAAGCGTCCCTATGTGCAGAAGGCAGCACAACAGGGTCAGGATCAGAAAGTGCCCACTTGTGCCTAATGCAGGAAGGCAGGACACACTTGGGATGTTTGTAGGAGGAGGATGAAGGTGTGTTTGTTCTGTGGATTCGCTGCTCACCAGATGCAAGATTGCCCCACTGCACCTCCATTTGGTAGAGCACAGGATCGGAGAGTTGGAGCTAGGCCACCTGTGGCACAGCACCATGCCCCGCACCAGCAGAGAGAGATACCCCAGCAGGGCAGGGCTTATGCATTGACGGTTGAGGAGGCCGATGCTACGGTGTCGGGTTAGCAGGTCTGTCTTTTTATTCTTCTTCCTGTCATTTTCTATTCCTTGTGGTGTGCTTCATTAGTACCTGTTAGACTTTTCTTTTGTGCTGTGGTAGATAGTGTAGTGACCCTGATTGAGACTGTGATAACATGACCAGTAGGACCATGATTTTGCATGTTGTTTAGGTAGAATTTCTTGACTGTAATTGTTGGGGGCTTGACCTAGAAGAAGTACGATCGACTTTAAATTTCGAGGACAAAATTTTCTAAGGAGGATAGGCTTGTCACTACCCCATTTCCAGAACAGGATATTTTTTTATTTTAATTTGGTTAATTGTGTATTTATCATAAATAATTATATTAATATTTAATTATTGGTTGTATTATTTTTTTATTAGTTATTTTAGGATTTTGGCTAGCCTAGACCCATGTCAGACCCTAGTGGACCCATGTCAGACCCGACCAACACCCTTGTCAGACTTATTTATTGGCTTAGAATAGTTATTTATATTTTAATTAGCTAGTTAGAGTGATTAGAGATTTATTTGAGTACATTTGGAAACCCCAAACCCAAACCCCATTAGGATAACTTGATTTGGAGGGCATTTTAGTCATTTTGTCAAACCCTAACCCATTTTCTACTTCTTGGCCGATCATAACCAGCAAACCCCCCTCTATTTCATTCATTTTCTTCTTCTTCTTCTTCTTCTTCTTCTTCTTCTTCTTCTTCTTCTCCATTCCTTTCTTCTTCTTTCTTCTTCCAAATTTTTCATCTAAGTAAGTTTTTTTCACTTTCTTCTCTTCCTTCTTCTATTTTCTTTCATCAATGCAATCCTAACGCTTTGCTTTTCCCTAGCCTAGAAGTGTAGAGCTTAGATTTGGTGTTGGAGCTTGGGTTGGAAGTTTGGTGTGGTAAATTTGGGGCTTTTTAGAGACTTTGGCTTGGGATTCCAACTTTCAAGAGGTAAACACTGATTTTTCTTCTTGTGATTACTCTAATATAGTGTAATTAGTAGTTTAGAACCTTCCTAGCCCTTAGGGCTACCCGTGGGAGGAAGTTGGAGCT
>JAYESA010000003.1:89394519-89592019 GCA_036927795.1 Iris macrosiphon | reverse complement strand
ATTTTAGAGGGTATAGACGGGGCGTATCACGTAGGTTGAGATATCAGATACCGAGGGTATCCCGGTATCTCAAGGAGGCGAGTTTGAGGGTTTATTAGTTTAATGACCTAGTTTTGGTCTAGAATTTTAGGAGCACCCTAGTTTGACCTAGAATTGACCGTAGTTGACTCGGTTGACCACCAAAGTCAACTTTTAACCTAGATTTGACCCAGAGTTGACTTTTTGGACCTACAGTTGACTTTTTGACCCAGATTTTATCGGTTTGACCCGTTTGACCTAGAACGACCCTAGAAGCTTGTTTTTAGTTATTTTATATATGTTTAACTCATTAGAAACATATTTAACCTTGCTTTTTGCAATAGGTCCTTGCGATACCAGTTCGGATCGCTAGTTGCTCAGGACGTCAGGCGAGTATATTCTCTGATAGTTTTTATTATCTGATGATTATTATGATTCAGCTTCTAGTATGGTATTCTCTGATTTTTCTGGCATGACACGGACTAGTATTTCTGGATTCATTTGCTTATAACACGTATATTTCATGTTTCTGGCCTCTATTTTGGAATCACCTACTGGCATCACTACAGGACTCACTACAAGCATCACTCATGTTTCTGGTTAGACTCATATTTGATTTACGTGTCGGGTTTTGGATTCACTTGTACTAGTCGGGGCGATAAAATACTCGAGTAGACATGTAAACATTCCCAACTGGAATTACTGAAATCACCCCCTCTGGTCTAATCTGGAATGATAGCAGCCGCGCACCCACTGCGCGGTGAGCCGTACTTACCCCTAGCTGTTTACATGTCAAAATAGGTATTTCAAAGACACGAGTTCATTCTTTCTAGTTTGGACTCTCTTGCATTTCTTGCCGGTCTCACTTATAGTTTCTAGACTTGACTCATTACATGTACTCTTGCTGGACTCACTACACGTTCTTGTGCACATACTTACTCTTAGTTTAGATTTCTTGTATCTTGCAGTCATTACTATCTTGCTTCTGATATTCATGCATCTTTACCTTTATGCACCAGTGATACATATATATTTCCTTGTTCATACTTTATTTTATTCTCCTTGCTACTTGCTATAACTGCTTTATAGTTTTTATCATTTAACTGGAACTGCTGTTAGAGGTGTACTTGCTCCAATCCTGACTGGATATATTTTTCTTAGAGGATCCGGAGGATTGGTGTCCAACGTTTTATGGACCTCAACCTGTCGATGGTGTAGACAGGGACCCCCTAGTTTAGGAGTGATTTTCTGGTTGGTAGCCGGGATCACTAGGACCTCAGTTGTTGTTTTTATTAGCTTTTGGTACCGAATTTGTCCCCGGTTTTGGATTGAGATCTTGTATTGTATATGATTCAGGATGTTGTTGTATTATTATTATTATTGATGTTGTTGTTGTTTTAGTAGCAGTTATTTAGACTTTGTAGTTGTTAGACTTCTGTGTTATCTTATCGTGCTTAGATTCGTGATTGAGTACTTGCGTTATTATTATGATATTGCTCCTCTATTTGGAGTTGAGATCTTGACAGGTATATATATTGATTGCGTGAGATTGTTAGCTAGATAGTAGACCTAGACAGCGTTCTACCGCCGATGCTGCGGCGTAGGCTGGACGTACCCATGACTCATGCCCGATTTTTCGGGTGCGGGTCGTGACACCGAGGACATGAGTGAGTTTCTTCTTCATCACCCAGTTGATCTTGTACTTATACTTTTGAGGTATTTAGCCACCGAGCACGTGTTTAGATCGTATTTTGGAACTTGACATTCTAGCATGTGGGCTTATATATAAAGAATATTCTAGACTATAGCTAGAGCTGATCATGTAATATTATGCTCTTGCTAGTTCTTTATTTTGTAACTATATTTATGATAATCTATGTATGTATAGTTTGGGGTACCTTACTATTATATGTTTGGTGATCATACATCTTATAACTTATTGCTTTCTTGAGATTGAGACACCTAGGACTCTTGACCTGGGAATAACTATTGGATTTTAGAGTAAACCATCATATGTCTAGATAACCGTGACCGTATCTCGGAATATCAAGTACTCTGGTGTAGGTAGCTGGCTTTGTCTGCCTCCGCTCTCCAGTATTGTGGTCTGGGGCTTGACAAGCTTCTTTCTTAAGACAAAGCCGCACCGTCGCACAGTCTACCCTCTTGGGGCCTTGATCATCCAACATACGAAAGATTCCTTCTAGGGTCTTCAGGAAGCCCATTACATCCTCTGGTATAGCCCTGCCATTGAACTCAGGCGGATTGTATCTCTTGAACTCAGAAAACTTGAACGCCGATCTCTTCCTTGTAGGCTGTTCAGTTTCCTCTACTTCGATGACCATTGTCTCTTGAGCTGCGGCCACTAAGGCCCCATTGTTATTGTCCCTCAGGGTAGTGACCAATTGAGTCAAGTTATAAACTCGCTTAGCTTGAAGTTCATGATGTTGTGCGTTAATCATCTTGTGATGTGCATCGCTCTGCCTCTTATGCGCCTCTAACATTTTTAATATTTTTTCCAATGGGGTGAGACGACGATGTCGTCTTAGAGCTATCCCATTTTGTCATCTGCAAAAGAAATAACTTCCATAGGCACTCATAAAATATGGCTTTTGATAAGGGCACTACATACTTTACTTAGGGCTAGCCCAGGATTGGGGCTAGCCCATTAATGAATAAAGTTTACTCATACTAGCCCAAATGTTTACTCATACTAGCCCAAACTTTAAACCCTCCTCCCAAACCCTCAAAACTCCACCGGAGCCCTCCCCCCTCCTCCCTTTCTTGCTGGAGCCGTCCTCCTCTACTTTCTCCTCCTCCTTCTTGTCGATGGCTCCCAAAGTCTCGAAAGAATTAAGGTATAATTCTTCCTTCTCCTTGTTCTATTGCATTTAGAAAAAAATTCAAAAATTTTAAAAATTTCTATTGCATTTCAAAAAAATTGAGTGGTTATCTTTCCATTCTTCAAATTAGGACATACAAGTCCTAAATGTAGTTTAGGATGTAGTTTGGACGTTTATCTGGATGCTCGTACCCTATTTTAGGGCATACAATTTTGACATTCATCGAATGTATCGAGCAGAATCGAGCGGGACTGTAGAAATTTCTACAGTCCTATATACATTAAGGACTGTAGAAATTTCTACAGTCCTAAATGTAAAAAGGACTGTAGAAATTTCAACAGTCCTAAATAATTTAGGACTGTAGAAATTTCTACAGTCCTGAATGTTAAATTAATTTAGGATGTTAAAATAAAAGAAAAATGTGTCTTAAAGTCACGACCCTCGGAAGGGCACTGCGGATGAAGATATCATTAGAAGATACCCTACTTTATCGATGCGTAAGGAACGCAATATTTTACGTACTATTGAACCAGCTCTCACTATCCACGACCCCGAGGCATGCCCTAAAGTTAGGAAACGTCGACTGACGAAGAAGACTGTCACTCGATCGAAGAGACATGCTCCTCCTAGTACTTCTAGTTTTTCTTCCTCCTCCGATGAGGACATACCCAATATCCCAAATCGGCCAACTGATGGTTCAGGACCTTCTCAGCATGCAGATAGTCCTGTCGAGAGTCTCCCACAAACCCTCAGAAATTGGGCTACTGATAGTTCAGGACCTTCTCAGCAGCCAGATAGTCCAGTCGAGACTCGTCCAAACGGTTGGTCTATGTTACCGTCGATCGAGAACCATATTGCATACCAAATATGGAACAATCCGGTAAGTACATTACGTTATGATAAATTTATATATAGTTGTAAGTTCTAAGTTTATCCAATTTTTTATAGATAAGTACATTTTAATAGAGGTATAACTTCATCCAATTGTTTACTTCTCAGGAGAGTTCTCGTATGTTAACGGTGATAAACCACGGCAAAAAATGCAATACTTGGAGGTTTGAATTATTGGGAGACGATGTGAAGGCTAAAATCATTTCTACCGGTTTACAATATTTGGGTAACTACTCATATACGACGGTGGATAATGCACTGATATCAGCATTTGTAGAACGATGGCATCCAAAAACCAACACTTTCCATCTACCAAATGGGGAGTTGACGATTACCCTTGATGACGTCCATCATATATTGGGACTTAGGGTTGATGGTCGAGTCATGATGAATTATACTTTTGATGAGTCAAGCATCAACTTTTACGACCATATCGTGGATTATGTATCAGGGTGTCTGGGAGTTGATGCCACTAGTTTTACCAACCTTCGAGAATTCAAGAAGTTGTACGGACTTTCTTTAAAATATTTGGAGGAGATATTCGCTGATCTGGACCCCGAAGTGGATAATAGCGATAATGTGGCCCATAGATATATGCAGTTCCTTAGGGGCTGTCGACATTACGGATAAGTCTGGAACGTCCATACATGCCAAATATCTCGTGAATTTGGACGACATAGACACGGTGGAAGAAATATCTTGGGGAAGCGGTATACTAGCATACCTTTATCGTGAGCTTGGTGCGGCATCCCACGTCGGTTATCCGGATGCCAGACTCTACTCCATGTATAGATATATCTTTGTCAACTTGTATACATAATTAAAAATTTCGTTGTTAATTTTTGGACTAATGTTTTCTTAACTTGGTTACGTGAAGGCATGGATATACGAGCACTTTCTAACCCTGCAGCGGGCTAAACTTAACCGAGGGTATGACGAGCACCTTCCTAGAATGTGCAGATAGAAGCCAACTAAGGAAGATGCCAAACGTCCACACACATTGGCTGCCCTACGGAGTGCACTCGAAGATATGACGATAGAAGAGGTGAATTGAGACCTAATTTTTTAATGTTTGGTAATAATTGACTAAATTACGTTATGCTAAATGACGTTTTGCTAAATTTTATGTGTTGCAGATTGTTTAGGATCCATATCATGATTTGCAACAGACTAGTCGTCCATTGCAACCAGTCACTTTATATCACGGTCTGATAAGTTGTCATGAAATCGAGGAGGCTTATATGCCTGATAGAGTGCTCCGTCAGTTTGGCTATGTACAAACAGTCCCAAAGCGCACATTAAAAATGATAACTGCTCCGCGAGGTACAAAACCACTAAACTATATTCCTGCGGTGTTCAACTGGGTCTTGTACTACTTCAGTGAGTGGCAACGTCACGTTATTAGAGAAACATAACGGCAAGCAACAGTAAATATGATAGAATGTAGCGACGACTATCTCGTCTACTATGCTGGTGTCAGACTACCTATATTGTTCAAACGCGAAGGCGATATTGTGCTTGTACATCAGATCTCCCCGCCAAATCTGTCTTGTATACTGCATTGGTCAAGATGGTGAGCCAACTTCTTCACTTTCAGTTTGATATGTGTAAATGTTTATAACCTAACAATTTTTTTTAATTCTCATGAATAGGCTAGGAAAGTGAAGAAGTTGGGAAGAAGCCTCGTAAGTTGCCAGGGTACGAATTATATGGAAATTAATGACGAGCTACAATAAATCGACAACGCTGAAGATTTTTCTTTCTTGAAAAATAGAGAGCAACGTACAAAGAGGCGGCATAAAGTTTAGGCCATGTTTCAAGACTTGTAAAACTTTGCTATAATTTGTGTTTTGAGACATGTAAAACTTTTAAGTTTGAAAACTTTGAGTGGTTATGTTTTGTTGAAATATTTAAAGACTTGTAAAACTTGTAAAACTTTGAGTGGTTATGTTTTGAGACATGTAAAACTTTGAGTTGTTGTGTTTTGAGACTTGTAAAACTTTGCTACAATTTGCTACAATTTGCTACAATTTGTGTTTTAAGTTTGCTACATACAATTGTTAAATGTGCAGAGGCAGTGGCTAAAAACTTGGACTGTCAAATTTTCGACAGTCCTGAAAGCTATCAGGACTGTCAAAATTTTGACAGTCCTAGCTTTATATAAAATTTTACAGAGGCAGTGGATTAAAATTAGGACTGTCAAAATTTTGACAGTCCTCATAGCTTGTAGGACTATCAAAATTCTGACAGTCCTAGTTTTATATAAAATTTCCAGTGGGTTAGACTTAGGACTGTCAAAATTTTAACAGTCCTCATAGCTTGTGGGACTGTCAAAATTCTGACAGTCCTAGTTTTATATATAAATATGCATACAGTGGGTGAAAATTAGGACTGTCAAAATTTTGACAGTCCTCATAGCTTGTAGGACTGTCAAAATTCTGACAGTCCTAGTTTTATATAAAATTTCCAGTGGGTTAGATTTAGGACTGTCAAAATTTTGACAGTCCTCATAGCTTGTGGGACTATCAAAATCCCGACAGTCCTAGTTTTACATATAAATGTGCAGATAGTGGGTTAAAATTAGGACTGTCAAAATTTTGACAGTTCTCATAGCTTGTAGGACTGTCAAAATTCTGACAGTCCTAGTTTTATATAAAATTTCCAGTGGGGTTAGATTTAGGACTGTCAAAATTTTGACAGTCCTCATAGCTTGTGGGACTGTCAAAATTCTGACAGTCCTAGTTTTACATATAAATGTGCAGACAGTGAGTTAAAATTAAGACTGTCAAAATTTTGACAGTCCTCATAGCTTGTAGGACTGTCAAAATTCTGACAGTCCTAGTTTTATATAAAATTTCCAGTGGGGTTAGATTTAGGACTGTAAAAATTTTGACAGTCCTCATAGATTGTGGGACTGTCAAAATCCTGACAGTCCTAGTTTTACATATAAATGTGCAGACAGTGGGTTAAAATTAGGATTGTCAAAATTTTGACAGTCCTCAGAGCTTGTAGGACTGTCAAAATCCTGACAGTCCTAGTTTTATATAAAATTTCCAGTGGGTTAGATTTAGGACTGTCAAAATTTTGACAGTCCTCATAGCTTGTGGGACTGTCAAAATTTTGACAGTCCAATTTGCTTGTGGGACTGCCCAGATTTTGACAATCCTAGTTTTATATATATCACAGTGGGTTAAAAGTAGGACTGTCAAAATTTTGACAGTCCAATTTGCTTGTGGGACTGTCCAGATTATTACAATCCTAGTTTTATACATATTTTGACTCATTGCACAACATACAGTTATAGTTTTATTTCTTTCATTGCACAACATACAGTTCAATATACAGTTCAATATACATAGCTCATTGCACAACATATAGTTCAACATACATGGCTCATTGCACAACATACAGTATAAGATGTATCAATCGATTAGAATATCAAAATAGTCCTTCGGCAAGATTTTTGATCCTCCATCTTCATCATCTTCTCATAGCCAGCAATTGCATCCGTGTAGGGTGTCGTCCATGTGATCTCTTCCTCTGGTGCGTGTTTATACCAAAGCGTAGAAGGTGGAGGAATAGGAGAATGACCAATAAACCTTGGGATGACAAAGTGTTGTCCGACAAGCCCTATCGAACATAGATTGGATAGTCCGTGTTCGGCCGGGGGAGCGCACATTGGAAAGAAAGTATTGTTAATGCCTTGTGAGATAATTATAATAGGTATCTTATACCTATTAGAGAATACGTATGCAGCAGGCGGGACATCCATATAATGGTCTGGTCCGATAACTGTTTTCGTATAAGGTATGCTTGCCAACTAATCTCCAATAATTTCTTCGTCGAGTATCTGTCTATAGAAGGGTAGACGAGACTCCAACTCCTCGTACAGCTCTTCCCTAACCTGTCTCCATCCTGCTTCAACTGAATAGCCTAGATGTCTTGTTAGTGCATGATATCCACAATGGCCATCCTTAGGAACATCAATAATAGACCAAATGAAATCCTGTATCTCAGGTAGAAATTTTTTAATGTATAGACTATATGAATCAAAGAAGTTATCTAAATCCTCCGTCGTGACTACATCGTTCGTTTTCTGTTTTTCCCCCTTCGAATAGTAAGCTTACTCTTTTTCTGCGAAAATACCACACTTTCAATAACCGACTTTGCCTCAACTTGCTCTAAATTACGTTCAATATGTTCAAACAAGGATGGATCTCTTTTACTTGACTCCATCTCCTTCTTTTTTGCTCTACTCATTCTTGAGTGTGGTCTTCCCTTAGGAGTTCGAACAACATATGGCTCTTGCAATCGAGTTATTATCGGGACTGCAATTTCTTGGATTTTAACCTCAATAGATCTTTTCTCCGGTTCTGATGCGACATACAACCTTGCGTGCAGGAGTTTCACTTGTGGCAAAGAAAAGAAATCATCGCGAACTTCTACCATCGGCATTATCGACAGCTGTCTCCAACGTTGATCAACATCTATTGGAATATGTATAGATTCACGACGATATTCGTTTATCTCATATGCACAAGGAAGGCCGAGTGAATGTCGATATGAACAACCGCAAACCTCGGGATCATAACCAACCGACTTCGACCTACCAATCTCCTCAAACAATAAGCCCAAGGCCTTGTGAGATACTACATGGATTAAACCATCCAAGAGGTGTTCATGCTTGTATTCATGCTTTGCAATATTGAGGCTCATCTCAAATGATGCTACAATCTCGTTTACCGTAGAAATTTTTAGCAAATGAATCGATTGCCAAACGGAGACAAAATTACCGACCGATGACCGTAGATATCTTTTTAAACTTGATTGTGATCCTTCGACACGGTTCGTAGTGATTGTGCCATAATGCTTCACCATGTTCGTCCATGCTAAGACGAATTATTCTTTATGTGGTTCTAGCCAAGTATCTTTGATATAAGATATGCATGTCGGGTTACTCGTCTCCTACTTTTGTTGGAACATGTACCATGTTGTGTCGTAGCTGTCTGTAGTACTTGCTCGCCATACCAGGTACCTAGTCCACTCAAATAAACCAAACCTATCTACCAAATCAGACCACATTCATTAACAAAGTCTACCATACTTAGAAATCAAACTCGGGCCGAACTCATGTCGAACTCGGACCAAACTCGGTTACCCTTTTGGTATGAAATCAATCAGTTCAATTAGCTCCTGATTTCTTGGCCTAACGGTTAGAAATTTGAATTAAACCCCAACCGAACTTTGGCTGAATTCGGTTTGCCAATACCCTATAAATAGAATTGGTTTTCCATATTCTTATTCACTCAACTATTCTCAATATTTCTATCCTATAGAGAGTAAACCCTCAGAGCCTAAACTTTCTTATCTCCAAGATCAACTTCCCAGCCTTCTAAGTGCCAAGTGCGGTCTCGGTCTAGAAGTCTACAAGAGTTGTAAAGAGCTTGGTTCATCAAGTCCCTCTTCTGTGTGAATTTGCGAGCCTTCGGATCAAAACTCGTGATGTGTGAAGTTGTGAGACTTTCGATCAAATCTCGTGGTGTAAAGAAGTGGAAAGCCTTTGGATCAAAGCTTGTGATTCACTATTGGTGATTATAGTGGATAAAAATTTGAGCTTGAGTTCTCGGGACTGGACTAGTTGTCACACCCCAGTCCCAAAATACCGAGGGACTAGCCACGTGGTAATGGCCAACAGCACACTCAAATGGGAAAACCCAATTTAATGGACCTGTTAGAGTGTACTAAAGCTGTAAAGCAATTATAATGGTCTACGATACATGTCACATTCTATTTTTTAGCCTCATCCACAAAAGGTAAACATAAATATCAATTGTCAAACTAATCAAAGAGAAATATAATCCAACAAGTCTCAATAAAAATATTTTCGGGGAACAACCCGAATATGAGTTTAGTACAATAATCCAAGAGACATGAAATAGAGTATCTAAAACATAGAAAAATGACTGAGTATATAACAAAATACTCAAGATAAATCCTCTGACACCACCTCGTCCTCTGGTGATGGTACTGCTCCAGTGTCTGCTCCTGTCCCGTATACCTCAGGGCAGATCTCCTCTACTATACATGGGGATAAAATTCTGATCCAGGTCCTCAGGGGACAAAGCAAGGTACAAGAATAACTCAAGCCAAATAAATGCAGTATATAAATATAAATATCAACAGGGCAAACTATGTAACCAGCTATGTGATATGCAAATGAGAGTATCACTAGTACTCAGGCTGAGAATACTACAAGCTCTGTGTCGGGGAGCCTGTAACAGTAATATCACGTAGTGGGCCAAGCTCTGGAACATAGGCTAAAGCACCGCAATTATATATATATATATATATATATATATATATATATATATATATATATATATATATATATATATAATCAGCCTGTAGCCTGTGTGTCTCTCCCCACCCAATGTAATCACATGTCTCATGTCCACGATGTCTCATGTCCATAACATGCAAGATCATGACCTCTAACTATTACAGCGAGTCATAATGATATCTATGTATATGCAAGATCTATGTCACGAATCATGTAAGCCTATACAGAATCACCATGAATAACTCAGAAAAAATTCTGTCTCATAAATAGTGTCAAGTGTCCTATGGTATGATGTACTTGATAAAGCAAGCACAAAAATATATGATCAAGATATCAACTCTCTAAGTAACGTTATACGACTTCGCGTATGGCGTCGACACCCGAATATTATTCGAGCAATGTCTCACGGTCCTAGGTTGAACAGATACATTACAAAAATAAATCAAGCAAATAATATTAAGGCAATTACTGCAAGTTTGGCAAGGTACACTTGCCTAGGATTTGAACTCCTTCAGTTGCTCCAGTAACAACAAAATCTCCAGGTACCCCTCTGGATGCTGAAACAAATATTACCATTACTCTCAGAAGACATAAAATAGCTAGGATTGACTATCCATAAGTTCAATTTGGACACATGGACAAAATTGACAGTTTATGGTCAAAACGGGGTCCACATGTGGCCCATTAAGCACAAAAATGTACCAGAGACAAATTTCTTCAAATTTATCAAAATTAGTATACAAGTCCAGAACGATGATACGAACCCAACAGAATATACAAAATTGGATTCCGATGAGCCGGTCACAAAATCGCCCGTTAAGTAGAGCCATAGGGCCCACGAAAACGGGATTTCGTCAACTTTCTCAGAATCAAACCAAATTTGGGTCACAAGACCAACGTAACGCTACGAATCCGATGGCGTAAGTTTTGTTACGAAACGACAAGCACAAATAAAATTATGACGAGTGTCAGAACAGGTCTGAT
This sequence comes from Iris macrosiphon, assembly GCA_036927795.1. Lineage (NCBI taxonomy): Eukaryota > Viridiplantae > Streptophyta > Magnoliopsida > Asparagales > Iridaceae > Iris > Iris macrosiphon. The sequence continues at coordinate 89,580,946 of JAYESA010000003.1, read as the reverse complement.
ACGGGGCTTTTTGACGGTACGCATTGATTCCGGTGTGCACGCACTTCCAAATTAACATCCGTGAAATTCCACACATCCACATTGACGATATGCGCCTTTTGATGCAATTCGCATACGACGAAGTTGCCTCATTTAGCGGGACGCACCCAATTTTAGAAAATTTTGGATTTTAAAAACCAAGTTTTTGGTCAACTTTAACCACGAATAAAATACAACTTACAGCAAATTAAAATAAACTAATTACAGGGTTTAAAATTTGGTTATATTGTCTAATTTATTGTTCAAGTAAATTTTGAAAATATTAAACATGTTAGGAGAAAATATCCATAAACATGGGGCTTCGGGACAGTTTCTGAACTCCAAATTTGGGCTATTTTTCTATTTTTGCGTCGCAGTTTGCGACCGACATAGGACATGATACCCCAATCTAATTGTACAAGGTTCGAGAGGGTCATACAGTGAACATATCATAATAGGCCGATCGAAATTTGATGCAACAAGGAGGAAGAAAAACTTACCGGAATAGGGGTCGATCGCGGTGTGCTATGCGTGAATGGTGGCGGCGGTGGTGCGCATCGTCGGCGGCGGCGGGTAGCTGCAGCTGCTGAGGTGGTGGTCGAAGTCATGGTGGTCGTCAACGTGGGTCGTCGACATCGGGGTTGTCAGGGTCACGACGGAGTCGAGTGGACGGAGGGGTGAAGTCGGAGAGGTGGCGGTGGCGGTGGCTGTGATGGTGATGGTGGTGGTCGGGTTCGGCTATGGGGTTTTCTAGGGGAAAGTTTGCTGTGGCGGTTACTAAAAGGGGGTCCGGAGGGTCGCCGACGTTGGAGAGGTGAACCGAGGGGTCATGGCGGCTGGGTCGCCGGAGGGTCGCGACGGGGAGGTGAACGGCCGGCGGGTTGCGGCGGCGGGGAGTCGACGGGTCGGGGGAGGATTTTAATTTTCAGTTACTGTAGAATAAGTGTTAGCGGGTCGGGTCGGGTTGGCGGGTCAGGTATGGATCCAAATCCATTAGGGTTGGTTCGGTTCAGTGGGTTTAATTTGGTTTGGTTTGGTTTGGTTCGGTTCAAGCTGGTTCAATCTGGTTTATCTGGTTTAATTAAAAATAATATTTTTAGCTATTTTAAAAATAGTTTTTGAGCCCACTAAATTCTAGAAAAATTACACTATATCCAAAATATAATTATACACTAAAAAATATAATTTTTACAATATTTTAATATTTAATTTAATTCACAAAAATATTAATCCCTGATGAACATTAATTTTAAATAATTAAAAAATCACAGAAAAATCCTAAAAATTTATATTTAAATTTCTAAAAAATTGGGTGTTTATAATCTATCCACCATAAAAAAATTGCGTCCTCGCAATTAAGAAAATGAAACATAACCGGTCAGAAGAGATGACGCAGTTGCAAGACATGTTTGTTGAAACACGACATAGAGAATAAGAAATCATGAACAAGAAGAAATCGAGAGGAAGGGTGAGGGTTTTGTTTAAGAAGAACACGTAGGAAAAGAATAAAAATATTTTCCTAGACAATGAGAGATAAGTAACTCAAGAGTAAAGGAACCTGATTAGAGCAATGATCAACTATAGCTTATGAAAACTTGGGTACCATTTTCTAATCTAGACTACAAGTTCATGCTAGCATAATACTAGGCTTAGGCTAGGGAATGAAACTAACAGGCACGTGCTAAAGCATTACTAGGAATAGATAGATATGATAAAACTTAAATCTTACTCGTATTCGCTACTCTTCGAATCTGTGCCTCCTCTACCATCATCGCAAAAGCCTGTCCACGTTCCTGCGGTGGTGTCCTCTGTTGTTGTTGGGCTTGCTGGAAGAGTGTTGTTCGTGGTGCCAAGGGTGACCTTGGCTGATATCCTTTAGGTGCTGGTAAAGCTTGTCGGTTTACTATCGGTGCTCCTTCTCGACGCTCAGGGCAATCCCTTACTGAATGCTGACTGGATCCGTAAGCTAAACATAATCCCAATTTAAGTCTACACTCCCTCTCAATATGGCCTACCTTGCCATAGTAGTGACAAGTAAGAAGGATTAGGGAATGTGATACTGCTCTCTGTGGTGGATTCATCTGTGGTCGCTTTGTAGCTTCCTGCTGTGCTCGGTCTGGTGCTAATGTATACGGCCGCTTCTAGCTGGACTCTCTCCTGGTGATGCGCTCCATGGGTCATGTTGTAATGGAGCTGATTAATTTTTGTAGCTCAGAGCTAAGTCCGTTAAAGAACTTCTCTGCCTGGCTTTGCTGGGCCTCTTGATAAACCCGTTGTTGGGCTTGCATCATTGCGTAAAATATTTGAAACATCTGTTGTCCGTCCATAGGCTATCCAGATGGAAAAATGGATATTGGTGGAGTAAACTATGACGTTGGTGGAATATCGTCTCGCTGGAACCTCGAGGCGAGCTGATCTGCTTGATTGCTGTGTTTAGTTGATTGACCCCCACCCACTGGTGTCACTCCATTGTCGTAGGTGACAACTAGAACTTATGGTTTTCCTGCAGGAGTCTCATCACTTGCTTGTGAATCTATTATCTTATATCCAAAATAAACTATAAGAGGCACACAGAGGAATCAAGGCAGGATGCAAGTCAAGAAATTATTTTGAAGTCGATATAGAGATCAAGAACGAATCAATCAAGTGGATGAGATCCTATAACTTATCCTATCCTTATCGCAGGCTTGCTCAGTTCCTTAGTTAAAATCGAAGCAATATAGTCATAGACCTGCATGGGCCACCACAAAAACTGTGTCACGCCCCAGTCCTAAATTATCGAGGGACTAGCCACGTGACAAGGGCCAGCAGCATACTCCAATAGGCAAACCCAATTTAATGGACCCGTTAGAGTGTACTTAAGATGTAAAACAATTATAATGGTCTATGATACATGTCATATTTTAATTTCTAATCTCATCCACAGAAGGTAAACATAGATACCAATTGTCAAACTAATAAAAGAGAAATATAATCCAACAAGTCTCAAAAAAATGCTTTCGGGGAACAACCCGAATATGAGTTTAGTACAATAATCCAAGAGACATAAAATAGAGTATCTAGAAAATAAAAAAATGACTGAGTATATAACAAAATACTCAGGATAAATCTGAGACCACCTCGTCCTCTGGTGATGGTACTGCTCCAGTGTCTGCTCCTATCCCGTATACCTCGGGGTAGATCTCCTCTACTATACCTGGGGACAAAATCTGGATCCAGGTCCTCAGGGAACATAGGAAGATACAAGAATAACTCAAGCCAAATAAATGTAGTATATAAATATAAATATCAATAGGGCAAACTATGTAACTAGCTATATGATATGCAAATAAGAGCATCACTAGTACTCAGGCTGAGACCACTACAAGCTCTGTGTCGGGGAGCCTGTAGCAGTAATATCACGTAGTGGGACAAGCTCTGGAACAGGGGCTAAAGTATCACAATAATATATATATATATATATATATATATATATATATATATATATATATATATATATATATATATATATATATATATATATATGTATGTAATCATAACCTATAGCCTGTGTGTCTTTCCCCACCCAATGTAATCATACGTCTCATGTCCATGATGTCTCATGTCCATAACACGCAAGATCATGACCTCTAACTATTACAGCGAGTCATAATGATATCTATGTATATGCAAGATCTATGTCACGAATCATGTAAGCCTATACAGAATCACCATGAATAACTCAGGAAATATTCTGTCTCATAAATAGTGTCAAGTATCATATGGTATGACGTACTTGATAAAGCAAGCACGAAAATATATGATCGAGATATCAACTCTCTAAGTGACGTTACACGACTCCGCGTATGGCGTCGACACCCGAATATTATTCGAGCAACGTCTCACGGTCCTAGGTTGAACAGATACATTACAAAAATAAATCAAGCAAATAATATTAAGGCAATTACTTCAAGTTTAGCAATGTACACTTGCCTGGGATTTGAACTCCTTCAGTTGCTCCGGTAACAGCAAAATCTCTAAGTACGCCTCCGGATGCTGAAACAAACATTACTATTACTCTCAGAAGACATAAAATAGCTAGGATTGACTACACATAAGTTCAATTTGAACACGGGGTAAAATTGACAGTTTTTGGTCAAAGCGGGGTCCACATGTGGCCCATTTCGCACCAAAAAATGTGCCAGAGATAATTTTTTCTAAATTCATCAAACTTAGTATCTACAAGTCCAGAAAATGATACAAATCTAACAAAATATTCAGAACTGGATTCCGATGAGCCGGTCATAAAATCATCCGTCAAGTGGAGCCGCAGGGCCCACAAAAATGGGATTTCGTCAATGTTCTCAGAATTGAACCAAACTTGGGTCACAGGACTAGCGTAATGCTATGAATCCGATGAAGCAAGTTTTGTTACAAAATGACAAGCACATACAAAATTATGACGAGTGTCAGAATATGTCCGATACGGGACTTTTTGATGGATACGCGTTGATTTCGGTGTGCACGCACATCCAAATTAACTTGCACAAAATCTCACATGTCCGTATTGACGATATGCGCATTTCGATATAATTTACACACGACGAAGTCACCTCGTTTAGCAGGACGCACCCAGTTTCGAAAAATTTTGGGTTTTGAAAACCAAGTTTTTGGTCAACTTTAACCACGAATAAAACACAACTTACAGCAAATTAAAATAAACTAATTATAGGGTTTAAAACTTGGTTATATTATCTAATTTACTGTTTAAGTATATTTTGAAAATATTAAACAGGTTAGGAGAAAATGGCCATGAACATGGGGCTTCGGGACAGTTTCTGAACTCCAAAATTGGGTTATTTTTTCTGTGTTTGTGTCACAGTTTACGACCGACACAGGACACGATACCCTAATCTAATTGCACAGGGTTCGAGAGGGTCACACAGCAAACACATCATAACTGGCCGATCAAAATTCGATGCAACGAGGAGGGAGAAAAACTTACCGGAATAGGGGTCGGTCGTAATATGATATGCGTGAACGGTGGCGGCGGCAGGTAGCTGCGCCTGCTGAGGTGGTGGTCGAAGTCGTGGTGGTCGTCGGCATGGGTCATCGTCACCGGGGTTTTCGGGGTCGCGGCGGAGTCGAGTGGCCGAAGGGGTGAAGTCGGAGAGGTGGCGGTGGCGATGGCTGTGATGGTGATAATGGTGGTTGGGTTCGGCTATAAGGTTTTATAGGGGAAGGCCACGGTGGCGGTTACAGGAAGGGGGATCGGAGGGTCACCGACATTGGGGAGGCGCACCAAGGGGTAGCGGCGGCTGGGTCGCCGGAGGGTCGCGGCGAAGAGGTGAACGGTCGACGGGTTGCGGCGGCGGGGAGTCGACGGGTCGAGGGGGATTTTAATTTTCGGTTACTGTAGAATAGGTGTTAGCGGGTCGTGTCGGGTCGGGTTGGCGGGTCGGGTATGGATCCAAATCCATTAGGATTGGTTCGGTTCTTTTGGGTTTAATTTGGGTTGGTTTGGTTCGGTTCAAGCTGGTTCAATCTGATTTATCTGGTTTAATTAAAAATAATATTTTTAACTATTTTAAAAATAGTTTTTGAGTCCAATAAATTTCAGAAAAATTATACTATATCCAAAATATAATTATACATTCAAAAATATAATTTTTATAATATTTTAATATTTAATCCAATTCACAAAATATTAATCCCTGAAGAACATTAATTTTAAATAATTAAAAATTACAGAAAAATCCTAAAAATTCATATTTAAATTTCTAAAAAACTAGGTGTTTACACTAATCCTCTCAGAGAGAAACCAGTATACATTACGGTGTTTATATTTTCTCTCTCTTTCTCTTACTTTATTATATTACATATATATTGCTAGTTATTTATTGTCTTCACTCTGCTTAATTTTTAATTGGGTAGATTATTCTGCTGCACTCTATTCACCCCGCTCTAGAGTTGCCATACACGGTCCTTCAAAAGTAAAAATCTCTTGCTCAGTAAAATTTTTAGGATAAAACTCCTCCGCGAGTTTACAAATATTATCAATTTTAAATGCCTTGAAGTTATCCCTTGGATCCAATGCCGAACTAAGAGTAAGGAGTCTCATTGTTCCTTCATTGAATCTTTCTTCCAACTCCATATCTTATTTATCTATTACCTCATTAAAAATATCAAAGTGATAATGATGCTCTAGTATAATGTGATCCCCTTGTTGACAAGAACGACTACTAGCCTCAAGATAAGGATCACTTAGATCGGGTATACTTAAAATCTTATGCTTCTCACAAAATATTTTCACTTCTTCAAAGAAAGTACTCCATCCATTTTGTCTCAACTCTTGTAGGAGTTTTCTCGTGGAAGAGACAAGGTTCATAGCATTTAATATGTCTTAAGAGTTTTGTTGAATAGCTTGACAAAGTATATTTGTGATTCCCATGATTGAATTCACCAAATATAGAATGAATACAAATTCAAAGGATTTTATCTCCTTTGTAGCACCCCTAACTTGCCTACGTAAGGATTGACTTGTTCCGTTCACCCTAATGCTCTCTAGAACTTTGTAAGTTGCATCAAACATGTATATTAAACTGTTCACTGAAGCAAAATAAGAACTCCAATAAGTAGCTCCAGCTTATTGCTAATTGCCAATCTGATTAGCCCCTCTGCCCGTCTCAAGTTCACCAGCTTCTAACCTCTTTGCAATTTCTAAAACTTGAGCATAATGTAACTCATTGTGACGCTTAGAAGTAGTGATAAGATTGACAATGGTGTTCAATATTGAAAAAAAAAATAACCAAATATCTTGGACATCGTTAAAGCAGCAACCAATGCTAACTGTAATCGATAGATAAAATAATGCACATAGTATGCATATGGACAATCTCGGAGAAATAATGCTTGTAACCCTTTCCATGCACCACACATATTGCTAGCACCATCGTACCATTGACCTCTTATATCGGAAGTAACAAGATTGTAATGAGCAAGAACATTGTCAATCTCAGTTTTCAGTGTTAATGCGGTGGTGTCTACAACACCCACAATAAAAAAAAATGCTTTCGTATAAACCTCCCATCATCCACAAATCTCCAGATTATAGCCATTTTCTCTTCATAAGCTTCATCTTGTGATTCGTCAACAAGAATACAAAAATTATGATTCCCAATGTGTTAACGAATCTTCTTCTTCACTCTATTTGCAAGAATATGCAAAATCTTCTTTTGAATCGATGGTGCGATATACTTGGCATTTCTCGGAGCATTTTCTAAAACAACTTCCTTGACTTTCTTATCCCAATATGATGCATACTTTATCAATTGGATAAAATTGCATACTTATCATGGCCTCTAAATACACATGCTTGATATGCAAGCCATTGAACAGCTTGAATCGTTGCCTCGAGTCGCAACATATTCTTTACCATAACTTCTTTAGATTGTGCATCCAATAAATTACGAATATGTAGAGATGGTCTTGCTAAATTCTCTTAAGATGCTACAGCACAAAAATGTGGTGAGTAAGGACCTCCTACATGGTGCAAAAATGCACATCTCTGGCCATCATTAATTCTCTTCCAGTTTTTAAATCCATCAACTGTAAATGCATGATGCTTAGGTGGATGCGTCTCAAAAAGAAAGCATGGGAAGCGAAATGATTTTATATGGAGAATACTCTAGCCATGAAAATTTCTTGAACCAAGAAGCTTGAAACCGACGATTTTGATCTCCTGATGACTGGGTGGCTGGATATTCTGGAAGAATGATTTGATATAGTCCATCTTTGATATAAGCTCATCGAATATCATCACGTTGATTAACATTATATTGAAATATCGGATGATGCATTCCGGGATCACGTTCAAAGCAAGTTTGATCAAAGTTTAATGGCTCGACTCTTTGAATTACTGTAGAAGGAGGTTGTCCTTCAACTTCTTGAGAAGTATGTTGCCTATGAACTTCTTCAATAAGACTTTGTCCATCAACTTCTTAAAAAGGATGTTGCTCTTGAACTTCTTGAGAATTGTCTTTTGGTTTGAAAAAAGAATGCAATATTTTTAAACGCTTGGATGGTTGACTCATTCTTCTCAAATTTGATTTCTAAATAAATCAAAAAATATATGTATAAGCCTAACTATGATTTACCAATTTATACTAATAAATAATTGAAATAACTAACCTTCAAATTGTAGCAACTATGACCTAGCAAGATAATTGATAGATAATCGCTGAATGAAAATCACCGTTTCAAATCTCTAAACTAAACCAAAAGAAAAGAAACAAAGTTTATAAGTTAAAGATAACAATTGATTAATTAAAGAATAAAAAAAGAAACTAATCAATATTTCTCAATATAAATCAAACAAAATATTGAAAATATCCTTACAGAATGGTTATTATTACATGATAGAGTGCCTTACCGGATTGTGAGTACCTCACCGGACTGCGGCCATTAGGAAAGAGAGGTTATATTATGCGTTAGTGCCTCACCGGGCTGCGATAGAGACCTATTTTAGAACTGTGAGTGCCTCACCGGACTACGGTCATTATTACATGATTATTTGATAGCCATGTTTAATATTATATTCTCTATGACATGTCACCATTGGTAGAGTTATTTTCTTTTGGTATTCTTTTCTTGTATTTGTAGTTATTTTTGGTCTCCATTCCTATTTTTTCATGCATGTTAAATACTGTGTTGTAGTCTTGTATATTATGTATCTTGCTATCCCATAAGGACCTGGACCCTTCTCCAGGTTTAGACGAGGAATACCCACAAGTTTACGAAACATGACCCGACGCAGGAGCACATCCACTACACATCACTAGGAGATTGATCCACCCGAGTTCGTGTGAGCGAGGCTCACCATGCTTTCTATTATTTTATTTATTTTCTTATTTCAAATAATTAGTCTACTAGTAGTGGATTTGTCTCCACCGAAACTATTTCATTATCTTTGCTGCATTTTGGCTTTGTCAACTTATTCCAGCACTTTATTCACCTATGACTTTCTTTGTTTATATATTGTGGATGAGATATAGAAATACTTGTGGCTTATATATTGTACTTAAGACCTGTATAGACAGCTTAAGTGCATGTTTGAGGGGTTTCTATGGGAAGGAGTAGCACTTGAGCATGTACCAGCTGACCAAGTCGGGTGCTATTCCTGTGATTTTTGGGACTGGGGCGTGATAGACTCTATAAAAATAGCTCTAATTTTTTATCGAGAATAGAATAGCACATTTTAATAAATCCAAACATGATTATATGTTATGTTTCATGAAGGAAAAAAATGATTCAAAAAAATATGCATGGCGGCATAATTATTCTAAATATGAAACATTACAAAAAATAGGGTTTTAGCGATAGACGGATACGTCGTCGAGTTACCGATAAAAAATATTAGCGGCGATTCGATGACGGATACAGGAAAAATTATGGACTTTGGTAATTGACCGTCACTAACAACTGTCTGTCACCAAGCAGTCGAGAGCATTCGACGACCGTGCAACTACTTGGCGAAGCACAATGTAGTGACAACTTTGTTTCAAACTAGTGATGGACTAGTTTGACGTTGTCTCAGCGATGTCACCAACTGTTCATTGGCTTAAATGACAGTTTGCGTCATGCTTAAGTTTATCTGGCAACGTACATACGATGGCTCACAGTTTCTGATACTGAAATTGATTTCTAATAGTCAATTGGGCAACAACTAGATGACTTATCATCTTGTCGGTTATCAGTTGCATGTGTTTCGTCACACGTCCTTAAGCCATCACTAGCCTGAGAATTCTCACTTAGCGAAGACTTAGTACGTCGCCTAGGAGTTGCGTGGGCATATATCTTTCGCCAAGCTGTCACTGACAACATATACGACTATATAATCTATCAATTATAACAATCATAATATGTCACCACCCAACGCAACCCGACATAGAATTTCTGTCCAATCGGATTTTAGTGGCACAAAAAACATGCTGGAACCACACAGTACACAATATAATTTAAATAAAACTCTCAATCAAATAAAGACAAAACAAATAATCCACGAACATAGATAAGCATCACAACAATGTGCTAAAAGTGCATAAATCCAAATATCAACAAATAAATGCACAACATATATAATATATACATTGCTGGTGGTACATATACATCAATAATACAAATCTAAAAAAACAAAATCATTGGTCTGACGGTAGTTTCTTGCACAATATGTCATGCCCCAATTCCGTAGAGTCGCCAAGTAGCCACCAAACGTGATATCATACAAGTCTATATTACACTTGTACAAGGCAAAAAAGATAAAACAATAATGGTTATCTCGAATGACGACATCGCATCGAAAGAAAATAGTGTCACAAAGAAAGTTACAACAGAGTATACAAGACAAGTCACTTTATTGAATAATGGAAGCCGATTACAAGACTCTCAATAGCCTACTGAATATGCTACATTAGCTAGTAACACTTATGATCTCTCTTGCTCACAAAGGATCTTGTTGTCCCATATATCATGTTTTCTATATCCAACCACACATCCTCATCTGAACATCTGCATGTTGCCAATCCGAGCTTCCAACGCCTTGGTTTGACCGAACGAATTTTTATATTTGGGGGGTTGGTGTCACACCCTAGAACCAGAATACTAGAGAGCAGGGGCAGACAAAGCCAGCTACGTATATCAGAATACTATATACCCCGAGATACGGTCATGACTGTCTAGACATGTGAGGGTTTACTTTACAAACCAACAGTCATTCCTGGGTCAAGAATTCTAGGTTTCTCAATCTCAAGCAAGCAACAAGTTACAAGATGTATGATCACCAAACATATAATAGTAAGGCGTCCCAAACTATATATACACCGATGATCATGAAGCTAGTTACAAAATAAAGAACTAGCAAGAGTACCATATTACATGATCAACTCTAGCTATAGTCAAGAATATATTTATATGTAGGCCCGCAGGCTAGAATGTAAAGTCCCAAAATACGAGCTAAACACGTGCTCGGTGGATAAATGCCTCAAAAGAATAATTATACAAGATCAAGTGGGTGATGAAAGAGGAACCCACTTATGTCCCCGGGTGCTCCTGGTGTTCACTATCTTGAGGTAAAAAGTACGGTAGATCCTGCGGTTCTGCTCCGATATCTGGCCATACAAAACTAGTGGGGTCAGACCCTAAAACAACAAGTACCATAATGGAGCCAATCTAAGGAACTAAAAATCAGCATGTAGACAAATCAATAAGAAATAGCACAAAGAATATTTAAATAAGTACAGCGGGTAAAATAATAGTTAAACAGTTCTGGAGTATTTAAACAATGATATTTGGAATCAGTACTCAGGTTACAATTTTTCGATCAGTTGTTAAATAAATTATGACGGGACTAGACTAGACTAAAAATTAAGCAATCATGACCAATCATGCCTTACGGCTTATTATTATTAGCTAATTAGGGTTATTACTGTCATGCCCCAGTTCTAAAATATCCAGGGACTAGCCACATGGCAATGGGCAGCAGCACAACTCTAATGGGCAAACCCAATTTAATGAACCCATTAGAGTGCACTTAAGCTGTAATATATAAAAATGGTCTACGAATACCTGTCACAGTTTATATATCTAATCTCATCCATAATAAGTAACGAAATCACAAAGAGACAAGTCCAGTCACAATAATATAAAATGATATGTCCAATCAAAGCAATATAAATAATGTCACAGGGAATAACTCGTCATCAAAATGGAAAGGAAAATAAATTCGAGTATAATATCCAAAAGTCACTACAAAATTAAATATCCAAGAACACTAAGCATAAATAATGAATGGTAAGAATACTGTGTGCTCAAGAGAAGTTCTCCGGAACAACCTTGTCCTCTACAACCTGTACGTCTCCAATAGTAGCACCTGTCCCGTAAACCTCGGGATAGCTCTCCTCGTCTACACTTGGGGACATAATCCGGATCCAGGTCCTCAGGGGACATAGCAAGGTACAATAAACACTTAAACCAAATGAAATACAGCAAGTAAATATAAACAGATCCTCAGGGCAAGCTATGTAACCAACTAAGTAAAATGTAAATGCAAGCATCACTAGTACTCAATCTGAGACCACTACAGGCTCTGTGTATGGGAGCCCATAGCAGCAAGTAGTATCACGACTCCATATATGTGCCAAAGATTTAAGCCAGAGTCTAAGGCACCTCCAGTATATATATAAATAATCATCCTGTAGCCCGTGTGTCTCTCTCTACCCAATGTAACCTCATGTCTCATGTCCACGATGTCTCATGTCCATAACACGTATGATCATGACCTTTAGCTAGTACAATGAGTCATAATAATATCCATGTAATATGCAAGTTTTATGTCACAAATCCTGTAAGCCTATACAGAATTACCATGAATATCTCAGAAAAGATTCGGTCACATAAAATAGTGTCAAGTGTCCTACGGTATGTCATACTTGGTAAAGCAAGCACGTAAAAATATAGGATCGCAGAATCAACTCTCTAAGTGACGTTGTACGACTTCGCGTACGGCGTCGACACCCAATTTTTTTTGGACGTTAAGCAACATCTCACGTACTAGGTTGAACATGATACATCACAAAAGTATATATAATAAAAGAACACAAGCAAGTAATATAACAGGATCTCTGCAGGTTTGACAAAGTACACTTGCCTGGGTTCTAAACTCTGTCAACTACTCCTGGGAAAGTAGAATATGCACGTACACCTCCGGATGCTAAAACAAACATCACCAATATTTTTAGAATACTTGAAATAACTAGGATTGATTATCCATAAGTCTAATTTGCACACCGGGATAAAATTGACAGTTTTGGGTCAAAGCGGGGTTCACATATGGCCCACATATATCGGAGATAAAGTTCTCCAAATTTGTCAAACTTAGTATCTATGAATCCAGAATGATGGCACGAACCCAACAAAATATCCAGAACTGGATTTCGATGAGCTGATCACGAAATCGCCCGTCATGTGGAACTGTAGGGCCCACAAAATAATATTTCGTCAACGTTCTCAGAATTGAACCAAATTTGGGTCACAGGACCAGCGTAATGCTGCAAATCCTATGGTCCAAATTTTGTTGTGAAATGACAAGTATACACGAAGTTATCATGAGTGGCAGAACAAGCCGACACGATATTTTTTGGCGGATACGCGTTGATTTTTGTGTGCACACACATCCAAGTCAAGTTCTGCGAAAGGTCACACATCCGCGTTGACGATACGCATCTTTTAATGCAACTCTCACATGACGAAGTCGCCTAGTTTGACGGAACGTACCCCGTATCGCGAGATTTTAGGGTTTTAAAAATAAGTTTTTGGTCGTTTTGGAACAAGAATAATGTACCCATTATAACAAACTAATAAAAACTAAAGAAACAGTAAAAATCTTGTTTATATTGTAAGAATGTTTCTTCAATTATATTTTAAAAATAATTAACGAGTTGACAAAAAATTGGACATGAACAGGGGTACTTGGACTGAAATTCTGAACTATTTCCGAACAATTTTTTGGCCAATTTTTGATCGATTTTTTGATCAAACAGGGGTGCCTAAATTCGTTCCACTTGAAAAAAAATCCTAGAGGGTTATGTTGTGAACATATCAGCAAAGACGGCACATAAATCGGATGAGCGAGGAGGGCGAAGGCTGCACACGAAGGAGGGGCCATAGCTGTTGTGTTGTGCGTGCGGAGGGGCGGACAGCAGTGCGGTCGGGGACGGCGTGGCGGCACGACGGTGCGACGGTGCGGGCGGCGGTCGGAGGTCGACCGAAGGCGACGACCATGGTAGAGGGTGGTATTGGCATAGGATTAGATTTGGGTTAGGGTTTGAGTTATGTAGTATATATATATACATATATATAGGAGAGAAGGGGGGTGGTTTGCTCCTGTACGCACGGGTTGGGGAGGATTATTAGTTTAGAGTTAGGATATGCTAATGGGTAGGGTTTTGGTTAATGGGTCTAGGGTTTAGATTTAATTTTTATTTAATTTTTATTTAATTTTATTTCTTTTATTTATTCAATAATTAAACATAAAAAAATTTCAAAAATAGTTAGGCACTTGGAAAAATTCTAGAAAATTTATATTTTCTCTAATAAATAATCTACAACCAATTTATATAATTAGACAATATATTTACCAAATATTAATAAATATTAAATTAATTAAATAAATCCATAAATTATATTTTCTATATAATATTAAATTGGGAGCATGTAGGGGGTTCGAATAACGTAACTCGAGGGTCATGTGCGTAATAGGACCAGTTAGGCTCATAGCATGGATTTAGTTGGGATCAATGGGTTGGGGTGGCGTGTTAAATCATACGCCACGACAAAAGGGTTAATTAATTATCATTTTCTCGTAATTATGTCGCAAAAGTTGTGCGACCAAAACAAAGTATGAGATTGCAAATTTGGGAGGGACAGTCATGGCAGGAGCATAATTTGACTCGTCTAAGTCGAGCATGCTATGTTCGTTGGAAGGAAAAGGCTAGTGTTGCACTCAAGATCTTAAAACGATTATGGTTGGTTTCCAAAGTTAATTAAATTATCGAATAAATATATTTTTTTAATAATTACCGAACTAATCCTATATAAAATCAGGGTGCTCATAATCTACCCACCTTAAAAGAATTGCGTCCTCGTAATTAGAAAAAATAAAACATAACCGGTCAGGAAAGGTTTGCTCCTGAAGAGATGACACAATCGCATGACATTTATTGAACCATGACATAAAGGACAAAGGACGATGAACAAGGAAAAAATTGAGAGAAAGAGTAAGAGTTTTGTTCAAGCAGAACATGTAGGAAAGCAATAAAAACTTCTCCTAGGCCATGAGAGATAAGTAACTCAAGAGTAAAGGAGTCTGATTAGAGCGAGGATCAACTATAGCTTCTGAAAACTTGGGTACCTCTTACATATTACTAATCTGGACTAACAAGTTCATGCTAACATAATACTAGGTATAGGCCAGGGAATGGAACTAACAGACACTTGCTAAAGTACTACCAGAAATATTTGTTACTATAGTTGGCTATGATAAGACTAAATCTTACCCATACTCGCTACTCCTCGAGTCCGTGCCTTCTCCACTGTCATTGCAAAAGCCTGTCCACGTTCCTGTGGTGGTGCCCTTTGTTGTTGCTAGGCCTGCTGAAAAAGTGCTACCTGTGGTGCCAAGGGTGGTCTCGGCTGATATCCTTCCGGTGCTGGTGGTCTGAATCCTCCATCTTCCACCTGTGATGCTCCTGATGCTAGATAAGCTGGTCGATGTGGCTGCTGGACTGGCTCCGGTGTTAGTAAATCTAGTCGATGAACCATTGGTATTTCTCCCCGACGCTCAGGGGAATCCCTGGCTGAATGCTGACTGGATTCGCAAGCTAAACATAATCCTAATTTATGTCTATACTCTCTTTTAATATGGCCTACCTTGACACAGTAGTGACAAGTAGGAAGGGATGGGGCTCATGATGCTGCTCTCCATGGTAGACTCATCTGGGGTCGCTTTGCAGGCTCTCCGTATGGTGCTCTGGTACTAATGCATACGGTCTCTTCTGGCTGGGATTTCTCATGTGGATGTGCTCCATGCGTCGAGCTGCGACAAGGGCATCCGTATAAGAAGTATGTGTAACTGCGCTAATCTGCCTCTGTAGTTCAAAGCTCAGTCCATCAAAGAATATATCCACCTTCTCTTCTTCTGTCAGGATCAGTGTAGGGTCGAACAGTTGAATCAAGGATAATATAAGTTAAGAAATTTATTCGAGTCTGATATAGAGGTTAAGAACGTGTCAACATGTGGATGAGATCCTATAAATTTATTCTTATCCTAATCGCAGGCTTGCTCGATCCCTTAGTTGAAACCAAAGCACTATATTCGTATACTTGCATGGGCCACCACAAAAACTATGTCATGCCCTAGTCCCAAAATATCGAGAGACTAGCCACGCGACAATGTCCAGCAGCACAACTCCAATGGGTGGACCCGTTAGAGTGCACTTAAGCTATAATACATAAAAATGGTCTACGAATACCTGTCACAGTTTATATATCTAATCTCATCCATAATAAGTAACAAAATCACAAAGAGACAAGTCCAGTCACAATAATATAAAATGACCTGTCCAATCAAAGTAATATAAATAATGTCACAGGAAATAACCCATCATCAAAATAGAAAGAAAAATAAATCCAAGTATAATATCCAAAAGTTACTACAAGATCAAATATCCAAGAACACTAAGCATAAATAATGAATGGTAAGAATACTGTGTGCTCAAGAGAAGTCCTCCGGAACAACCTCGTCCTCTACAACCTGTACGTCTCTAATAGTAGCACCTGCCCCGTAAACCTCGGGATAGCTCTCTTCGTCTATACCTGGAAATATAATTCAGATCTAGGTCCTCAGGGGACATAGCAAGGTAAAATAAACACTCAAGCCAAATAAAATACAGCAAGTAAATATAAACAGATCCTTAGGGCAAGCTATATAACAGCTAAGTGAAATACAAATGAGAGCATCACTAGTACTCAGGTTGAGACTATTACAGGCTCTGTGTCGGGGAGCCCATAACAGCAAGTAGTATCACGACTCCAGTATATGTGCCAAAGATCTGAGCCAGAGTCTAAGGCACCTCCAGTATATATATAAATAATTATCCTGTAGCCTGTGTGTCTTTTTCCATCCAATGTAACCTCATGTCTCAAGTCTACGATATCTTATGTCCATAACACGCAAGACCATGACCTCTAGCTAGTACAATGAGTCATAATAATATTCATGTAATATGCAAGTCTCATGTCACGAATCCTGTAAGCCTATACAGAATTGCCACACTCGTACCCAGAAAATTGGGCATGAGTCGTGGGTACGTGTAGCCTACGCCGCAGCATCGACGGTAGAACGCTGTCTAGGTCTACTATCTAGGTAACAATCTCACGCATTCAATATATATACCTGTCAATATCTTAACTCCAAATGGAGGAGCAATATGATAATTATAACACAAGTACTCAATCACGAATCTAAGCACGATAAGATAATACAGAAGTCTAATAACTATAAAGTCTAAACAACTGCTACTAAAACAACCACAACATCAACTAAAAACCACCACAATAAATAATAATATAATAATATCCAGAATCAAATATAATACAATATCTCAATCCAAAACCGGGGATAAACCAGGTACCAAAGGCTAATAAAAACAATAACAAGGTCCTAGTGATCTCGGCTACCAACCCAAAAATTACTCCTAAACTAGGGGTCCCTATCTGCACCATCGATAGCCTAGGTCCATAAAACGTCAGACACCAATCCTCTGGATCCTCTAAAAAATATATCCAGTCAGGATTGGAGCAAGTACACCTCTAACAGCAGTTCCAGTTAAATGATAAAAACTATAAAACAGTTGTAGCAAGTAGCAAGGTAAAGGAAATAAAGTATAAAAAAATATACATATCACTGGTGCATAAAGGTAAAGATGCATGAATATCAGAAGCAAGATAGTAGTAACTATAGGATACAAGAAATCCTAAGAGTAAGTACGTGCACAAGAATGTGTAGTGAGTCCAGCAAGAGATGCATGTAATGAGTCAAGTCCAGAAACTATAAGTGAGACCAGTCAAGAAGTGCAAGAGAGTCCAGACTAGAAATAATGAACTCGTGTATTTGAAATACCTGTTTTGACATGTAAACGGCTAGGGATAAGTACGGCTCACTACACACTGGGTGTGCGACTGCTATCATTCCAGATTAGACCAGAGGGAGTGATTCCAATGATTCCAGTTGGGAATATTTACATGTCTACTCGAGTATTTCTCTTCCCCGACTAGTACAAGTGAATCCAAGACCCGACACGTAAATCAAGTATGAGTCCAGCCAGAAACATGAGTGATGCCTGTAGTGATGCCTGTAGGTGATACCAGTAGGTGATTCCAGAATAGAGGCCAGAAACATAAAATATACGTGTCGCAAGTAAATAAATCCAAAAATACTAGTCCGTGTCGTGCCAGAAAAATCAGAGAATACTATACTAGAAGCTGAATCATAATAATCATCAGATAATAAAAACTATCAGAGATTGTACTCGCCTGACGTCCTGAGCAACTGGCGATCCGAACTAGTGTCGCAAAGACCTATTATGAAAAGCAAAGTTAAATAGGGTTCTAATGAGTTAAATAGATATAAAATAACTAAAAATAAGCTTCTAGGGTCATTCTAGGTCGAACGGGTCAAACCGACAAAATCTGGGTTAAAAAGTTAACTCTAGGTCCAAAAAGTCAACTATGGGTCAAATCTAGGTCAAAAGTTGACTTTGGCGGTCAACCAGGTCAACTATGGTCAACTCTAGGTCAAACTAGGGTGCCCCTGAAATTCTAGGTCAAAACTAGGTCATTAAGCTAATAAACCCTCAAACTCGCCTCCTTGACATACCGGGATACCCTCGGTATTCGATACCTCAACCTACGCTATATGTCCCGCCTATACCCTCTAAAATATATACTAGCACGCATAAATATATATAACTATATATATAAAAGTATCTCTAACCTCAATCCTAGGCTAAAACTCAATACCTTGCCTTAACCCTCAATACCTTGAGTATCTCAAGGTATTGAGATACTCAAGCCTTACCCCTCACTAACACTAGCTAACTAACTATCTAATCTATCTATATATATATATACTACCATATACTAATATATATATATATATATATATATATATATAACATATATCTAACTATATAGATATATATATAACCTAGTGTATAGGTAAACACCTCAATACCTTACCTTTGATACCTAACTTATCTCAATACCTTGGTATCTCAAGGTATTGAGATACTTTACCCTCTAATTCTAGCTAACCAGCCAGCTATCTATAATATATACTTATCTATATACATAACATCAATATATATATATATATATATATATATATATATATATATATATATATATATATATATATATATATATATATATATATATATATATATATATAAACCTAGTATTAGGCTATACCTCAATACCTTACCTCACCTCACCTCACCTCACCTCACTATCCTCAATACCTTGGTATCTCAAGGTATTGAGATACCTACCTTACCCCCCCCCCCTCTACCCTACTAACTAGCTAGCTATCTAGTATATATATATATATTCCTAGCTGTATATCTAGGCTAATATGTATATATAAACACATATGTATATATATCTACTTATCTATATATATATATCTATATATACCTCTATCTATCTATCTCTATATCTAGCTATAGATATCTTTATACCTATCTATCTATATAAATATATCCATATATATACACATCTATATATATATATATATATATATATACCTATATATATATAAAAGTAGGGGAAGGGGGATAGAGCGCACGGTGCTGCGCTGAAACGCTGATGAAACGCGCTCGCGCTGCTGCCATTGTTGTCCTGCTGCTGCAGCGCATTGCCGCTATTGTCGCGGTGCTGCGTGATACGCTGCCCTGCTGCACGCAGCTGCTGCTACAGCGGCCACTCGCTGCTGCACTACTACGGCTCACCTACGCTGCTGCAGCTTCTCTCGCTCACTATCTCTACCACTCGCTCTCTAACACTCACACACACCTCGACACACACTAGCACACACACACAGACACATCTATACACACACACAGAAACCTATACATGCACACACACTTACATATATATATAAACACACAAACATATATACATATATATTTACACACACAACCATATATATATATATATACACACACTTACACATATATATGTATATATATACACACAAACACATATATATATATACACACACTACCATATATATATATATATACACTTATACACACACACACACACACACACACATATATATATATATATATATATATATATATATATATATATATATATATACACACACACACACACACACACACACTTATACATATATACAAACACATATATATATACACACGTACACGTATATATATACACAAACACACACACACACACACACACACACACACACACACTACCATACATACATATATATATATATATATATATATATATATATATATATATATATATATATATATATATACATAAACACATATCCACACTCACACACACGCTCACAAACACACACTCACACACTCTCACACACACACACTCTCACACAAACATACACATACACACACACACACACACACACACACACACACACATATATATATATATATATATATATATATATATAACTACACACACCTACACATACACAAACACCAACACACACACTCAACCACACTCACCCCCACACACAAAAAGACATATATATATAAATATATACTCAAAAACTCTAGCACATACTCCCCGAAGCTAAACCAATGCACGCACAAGCCCGAAACCTAGAAACGAAGTCGAAATGGCCATTCGGTTATTTGGACGAATACGTGGAGTACGATTCACAAAACCTCGTGAAACGCACACCAAACCTACTCGGAATCAGCCAAAAATTACCCACGAATTCTAATCGATGTCTAGATCCTAGAAAAAATACTAACTCATCGATTCTAGGTCCATGACAAAAATGCGCATGCACATAGAATCTACGACGACGAAAACTCCCAAATCGCCCGAAATGCTCAAATCTCTACGATACGATCTCGCGTATCCGAACGGAGACACATACTTATCCTCAAGACACCCAAGCACGTCTACCTAGGTTCGTCTAACCTAGGACAATACCAAAAATTGGGCCAATCTCAGATTTTACCCAAAATTGACACAAAATCTAATGTCAAAGTCTCCAAACACATCCAAACAAGCTCCAACTTCCTCCCACAGGTAGCCCTAAGGTCTAGGAAGGTTCTAAACTATTAATTACACTATATTAGAGTAATCACAAGAGAAAAAAAATTAGGATTTACCTCTTGGGAGTTGGAATCCCAAGCCAAAGTCTCCAAAAAGCCTCAAATTTACCACACCAAGTTTTCAAGCTTCCAACCCAAGCTCTAACACCAAATCTATGCTCTACACATCTAGGTTAGGGAAAAGCAAAGGGTTAGGGTTGCATTGATGGAAGAAAATAGAAGAAGGAAGAGAAAGAAGAGGAGAAAACTTACTTGGAATGTGAAAATTGGAAAAAAGAAGAAGAAGAAAAGGAGTGGAGAAGAAGAAAAAGAAGAAGAAGAAGAAGAAAGAAAATAAAGAAATGAAGGGGGGGCTGCTGGTCTTGATCGGGCTAAGGGGTTAAGGGTTAGGGTTGGGGTTAGGTGAAATGACAAAAAATGCCCTCCAAATCAAGTCATTCTAATTGGGATTTGGGTTTGGGGTTCCAAATGCACTCTAATAAATCCCTAATCACTTTAACTAGCTAATAAAAATATAAATAACTATTCTAAGCCAATAAATAAGTCTAACAAGGGTGTTGGTTGGGTCTGACATGGGTCCACTAGGGTCTGACATGGGTCCAGGCTAGCCAAAACACTAAAATAACTAATAAAAAAATAATACAACCAATAATTAAATATAAATACAAATATTTATGATAAATACACAATTAACCAAATTAAAATAAAAAATACCCTACTCTGGAAATGGGGTAGTGACAAGCCTATCCTCCTTAGAAAATTTCGTCCTCGAAATTTAAAGTCAATCGCACTCCCTCTAGGTCAACCCCCCAACAATCACAGTCAAAAAATTATACCTAAACAACATGCAAGATCATGGTCCTACTGGTCGTGTTATCACAGTCTCAATCAGGGTCACTATACTATCTACCACAGCACAACAGAAAAGTCTAACAGGTACTAATAAAATACACCACAAGGAATAGAAAAAGGACATGAAGAGGAACAAAGAGACAGACCTGCTAACCCGACACCCGTAGCATCGGCCTCCTCGACCATCAACGCATAAGCCATGCCCTACTGGGGTATATCCCTCTGCTGGTGCGAGGCATGATGCTGTGTCACAGATGGCCTAGCTCCAACTCTCTGATCCTGTGCTCCACCAAATAGAGGTGCAGTGGGGCAATCTCACATCTGGTGAGCAGCGAATCCACAGAACAAACACACCTTTAGCCTCTTCCTATAAACGTTCCAAGTGTGTCCTGTCTTCCTGCAGTAGGCACAAGTGAGCACCCTATGATCCTGACCCTGCTGCGCTATCTTCTGCCCATAGGGACGCTTAGCCGGTCCCGTACTGCCACTCGCACTACCTGAATCATCCCCGTCTCTCTTGGACTTGATCTCCAAGTCATCCTTTGCTCTCTGAGTGTCCCCTACTATCTGCTCGAAAGTCGCCTCGCGGTCACTCCTAGTCCAAGACTTGACCGCCATGACTAAGCCCTTGTGAAACTTTCTCACCTTTGCTGCCTCACTCAAGCCCTCCATAAATCTTCCTAGACGACAGAACTCCGCTGCGTACTCGTCCACTAGCATGCTCCCCTAGACGAGTGTCTCGAACTGGCTCTCCAAAGTACTGAATGCCACATCTGGGAAAAACTTCTCCTTAAAAAGCCTCTTGAAAGCCTCCCAAGTAACCCCTGGTGCCGCGATCCTCGTATCTGTGCGATACTACGTCAAAGCAAGGTCGAACATCTGACTTCCCGCTGCCTCTATCTACATACTGTCTAGAATCTGTGCTAGCCTGAAGATTCCCTCAATCTGCTATATCCAGTCATTCGTGTATATGATCCCTTCTGTACCCCGGAACTCCTTGGGCCGCATCCTCTAAAAGTCAATGATGCTACCCGGCCTCGGATGCTGAGTCTGACCTGCCTGTGGCTAAATCTGTGCTACCCAATCCACTGCCGTCATGGCCACCTGGTGGGCGTTATCAATACCCAGCCTTATCACATCCACCTGACGGTACTGCGCGTCCATCATCTCCCTGAAGAACACAAATTACTGCACGGCGTCTACTGGTGCAGGAGGTGGTAGAGGCACCACAGGAACGACTAGGATAGTCCTCGGATCGACAAGTGGAGGAGGATCCCTGAGAGAAATAGATGCTCTCTCAACCGTAGGAGTGGTGAGTGGAGCGGTAGCAGCTGCCTGAATATGAGCTGGATGAGAGGTAGCAGACCTCTCGGTGGCAACTACTGGGGCGGTACGATAGGATCGTGTCTTCGGAGACATCCTGAACACAGATCAAAAGAAGTCAATATGGTACAAGATACGATATCATCAAAGAAGGACAGTAATATTTCAAAAGAAACAATTTCAGAATAATTAGATTGAAATTGTTCCTAGTCGTGATTGAGTACACTCTCATCCTAGATCCTATATCCTAGAGCAGGCTCGCAGCAGTACAACTAAATTATTGTACTACCACGATATCGTACTAATTGTGAATCGAGACCTGTATGGGCCGGCACCAAAAATGTGTCATGACCCGCACCCGGAAAATCGGGCATGAGTCATGGGTACGTCCAGCCTACGATGCAGCATCGGCGGTAGAACGCTGTCTAGGTCTACAATCTAGCTAACAATCTCACGCATTCAATATATATACCTGTTAAGATCTCAACTCCAAACGGAGGAGCAATATGATAATGATAACACAAGTACTCAATCACGAATCTAAGCACGATAAGATAACACAGAAGTCTAACAACTACAAAGTCTAAACAACTGCTACTAAAACAACCACAACATCAACTAAAAACCACTACAATAAATAATAATACAACAATATCCAGAATCAAATATAATACAAGGTCTCAATCCAAAATTGGGGACAAACCCGGTACCAAAGGCTAATAAAAACAATAACAAGGTCCTAGTGATCCCGGCTACCAACCCAGAAATCACTCCCAACCCAGAAATCACTCCTAAACTAGGGGGTCCCTGTCTGCACCATCGACAGGCTGAGATCCATAAAATGTCGGACACCAATCCTCCGGATCCTCTGAAAAATATATCCAGTCAGGATTGGAGCAAGTATACCTCTAACAGCAGTTCCAGTTAAATGATAAAAACTATAAAACAGTTGTAGCAAGTAGCAAGGTGAAGGAAATAAAGTATGAAACAAGAAATATATACATATCACTGGTGCATAAGGATAAAGATACATGAATATCAGAAGCAAGATAGTAGTAACTGCATGATACAAAAAATCTAAACTAAGAGTAAGTACATGCACAAGAACGTGTAGTGAGTCCAGCAAGAGATACATGTAATGAGTCAAGTCCAGAAACTATAAGTGAGACCAGTCAAGAAGTGCAAGAGAGTCCAGACTAGAAAGAATGAACTCGTGTCTTTGAAATACCTATTTTGACATGTAAACGGCTAGGGGTAAGTACGGCTCACCGTACACTTGGTGTGCGGCTGCTATCATTCCAGATTCGACCATAGGGGGTAATTTCAGTGATTCCAGTTGGGAATATTTACATATCTACTCGAGTATTTTTCTGCCCCAACTAGTACAAGTGAATCCAAGACCCGACACATAAATCAAGTATGAGTCCAGCCAGAAATATGAGTGATGCCTGTAGTGATGCATGTAGGTGATGCCAGTAGATAATTCCAGAATAGAGGCCAAAAATATGAAATATACATGTCGCAAGTAAATGAATCCAGAAATACTAGTCCATGTTGTGCCAAAAAAATCAGAGAATACTATACTAGAAGCTGAATCATAATAATCATCAGATAATAAAAACTATCAGAGAATGTACTCGCTTGACGTCCTGAGCAACTGGCGATCCGAACTGGTATCGCAAGAACCTATTACGAAAAGCAAGGTTAAACAGGGTTCTAATGAGTTAAATAGATATAAAATAACTAAAAACAAGCTTCTAGGGTCGTTCTAGGTCGAACGGTTCAAACCGATAAAATCTGGGTTAAAAAGTCAACTCTATGTCCAAAAAGTCAACTCTGGGTCAAATCAAGGTCAAAAGTTGACTTTGGCGGTCAACCAGGTCAACTACGGTCAACTTTAGGTCAAAATAGGGTGCCCCTAAAATTTTAGGTCAAAGCTAGGTCATTAAGCTAATAAACCCTCAAACTCGCCTCCTTGAGATACTGGGATACCCTCGGTATTCGATACCTTAACCTACGCTATACGCCCCGCATATACCCTCTAAAATATATACTAGCATGCATAAATATATATAGATATATATATATAAGCATCTCTAACCTCAATCATAGGCTAAAACTCAATATCTTGCCCTAACGCTCAATACCTTGAGTGTCTTAAGGTATTGAGATACTCAAGCCTTACCCCTCACTAACACTAGCTAACTAACTATCTATCTATATATATACACTACCATGTACTAATATATATATATATATAACATATATCTAACTATATAGATATATATATAACCTAGTGTATAGGTAAACACCTCAATACCTTACCTCCGATACCCACCTTATCTCAATACCTTGGTATCTCAAGGTATTGAGATACCTTACCCTCTAATTCTAGCTAACTAGCTAGCTATCTATAATATATACTTATCTATATACATAACATCAATATATATATATATATATATATATATATATATATATATATATATATAAACCTAGTATTAGGCTATACCTCAATACCTTACCATACCTCACTACCCTTAATACCTTGGTATCTCAAGGTATTGAGATACCTATCTTACTCCCCCTCTAACCTACTAACTAGCTAGCTATCTAGCATATATATATATATATATTCCTAGCTATATATCTAGGCTAATATATATATATAAACACATATGTATACATATCTACTTATCTATATATCTATCTATATATACCTCTATCTATCTATCTCTATATCTAGCTATAGATATCTATATACCTATCTATCTATATAAATATACCTATATATATATATATATATATATACACATCTCTATATATATATACCTATATATATATAAAAGAAGGGGGAGGGGATAGAGCGCGCGCTGCTGCACTGAAATGCTGCTGAAATGCGCTCGCACTGCTGCCATTGCTGCCCTGCTGCTGCTGCTGCACGCAGCGCTGCCGCGGCGCGCTACCGCTGCTGCATGCAGCTGCTGCTGCCGCGGCCACTCGCTGCTGTGCTGCCGCGGCTCGCCTACGCTGCTGCAACTTCTCTCGCTCACTCTCTCTACCACTCGCTCTCTAGCACTCACACACACTAGCACACACACACACACACACACACACACATCTATACACACACACAGAAACCTATACACGTACACACACTTACATATATATATATAAACACACAAACATATATATATACACATACAACCATATATATATATATATATATATATATATATATATATATATATATATATATATATATATATATACACACTTACACATATTTATGTATATATATACACACAAACACATATATATATATACACACACTACCATATATATATAGATACACTTATACACATATACAAACATATATATATATATATATATATATATATTTATATATATATATATATACACACACACACACGCACACGTATATATATACACAAACACATATATATATATACACATACACACACTACTATACATATATATATATATATATATACATAAACACATATCCACACTCACACACACGGTCACAAACACACACTCACACTCACACACTCTCACACACACACTCACACAACTACACATACATAAACGTATATATATACACATACACACACATATATATATAGAAACACACATACACACACACACACACATATATATATATATATATATATATATATATATATATATATATACACACACACACACATATATAACTACACACACCTACACATACACAAACACCAACACACACACTCAACCACACTCACCCCCAGACACAAAAACACACATATATATATAAATATATACTCAAAAACTCTAGCACACACTCTTCAAAGCTAAACTAACGCACGCACAAGCCCAAAACCTAGAAACCAAGTCAAAATGGCCATTCGGTCATTTCGACGAACACGTGGAGTGTGGTTCGCAAAACCTCGTAAAACGTACACCAAACCTACTCAGAATCGGCCCAAAATTTATCTACGGATTTTAATCGATGTCTATATCCTAGAAAAAATACTAACTCATCGATTCTAGGTCTGTGGCAAAAATATGCACGCATATAGAACCTACGATGATGAAAACTCCCAAATTGCCCGAAACGCTCAAATCTTCGCGACACGACCTTACGTGTCCGAACGGAGATACGTACTTATCCTTAAGACACCCAAGCATGTCTACCTAGGTCCGTTTAACCTAGGGCAATACCAAAAATTGGGCCAATCTCGGATTTCATCCAAAATTGACACAAAATCTAATGTCAAAGTCTCCAAACACATCCAAACAAGCTCCAACTTCCTCCCACGGGTAGCCCTAAGATCTAGAAAGGTTCTAAACTATTAATTACACTATATTAGAGTAATCACAAGGAAAAAAATTAGGGTTTACCTATTAGGAGTTGAAATCCCAAGCCAAAGTCTCCAAAAAGTCTCAAATTCACCACAACAAGCTTTCAACCTTCCAACCCAAGCTCCAACACCAAATCTAAGCTCTACACATCAAGGTTAGGGAAAAGCAAAGGGTTAGGGTTGCATTGATGGAAGAAAATAGAAGAAGGAAGAGAAAGAAGAGGAGAAAACTTACTTGGAATGTGAAAATTGGAAGAAGCAAGAAGAAGAAAAGGAGTGGAGGAGAAGAAGAAGAAGAAGAAGAAGAAGAAGAAGAAGAAAGGAAATAAAGAAATGAAGGGGGGGGGCTGCTGGTCTTGATCGGGCTAAGGGGTTAAGGGTTAGGGTTAGGGTTAGGTGAAATGACAAAAAATGTCCTCCAAATCAAGTTATTCTAATTGAGATTTGGGTTTGGGGTTCCAAATGCACTATAATAAATCCCTAATCATTCTAACTAGCTAATAAAAATATAAATAACTATTCTAAGCCAATAAATAAGTCTAACAAGGGTGTTGGTTGGGTCTGACATGGGTCCAGGTTATCCAAAATACTAAAATAACTAATAAAAAAAATAATACAACCAACAATTAAATATAAATACAAATATTTATGATAAATACATAATTAAGCAAATTAAAAAAAATATCCTGCTCTGGAAATGGGGTAGTGACAAGAATCACGATGAATATCTCAGAAAAGATTTTGTCACATAAAATAGTGTCAAGTGTCATACAGTATGTCGTACTTGGTAAAGCAAGCAAGTAAAAATATAGGATCGCAGAATTAACTCTCTAAGTGACGTTGTACGACTCCGCGTATGGCATCGACACTCGAATCTTGTTCGAACGCTAAGCAATGTCTCACAGTCCTAGGTTGAATAGGATACATCACAGAAGTATATATAATAAAAGAACACAAGCAAGTAATATAACAGGATCTCTGCAGATTTGGCAAGGTACAATTGCCTGGGTTCTGAACTCTGTCAACTACTCCTGAAAAAGTAGGATCTGCATGTACACCTCCGGATGCTGAAACAAACATCATCGATATTTTCAAAATACTTAAAATAACTAGGATTGACTACCCATAAGTCCAATTTGGACACAGGGGCAAAATTGACAGTTTTTGGTCAAAGCGGGATCTACATGTGGCCCACTTCGTACCGAAAAATATGCCAAAGACAAAGTTCTCCAAATTCGTCAAACTTAGTGTCTATGAATCTAGAACGATGGCACGAACCCAACTGAATATCCAGAACTGGATTTCGATGAGCCGATCACGAAATCGTCTGTCATGTGGAACCGTGGGGCCCACGAAATAATATTTCGTCAACATTCTCAGAATCGAACCAAACTTGGGTCACGGGACCAGCGTAACGCTGTGAATCTGATGGCTCATGTTTCATTACAAAATGAAAGTACACTCGAAGTTATGGCGAGTGTCAGAACAGGCCGATATGGTATTTTTCGGCGGATACGCGTTGATTCTGGTGTGCATGCACATCCAAATCAAGTTTTGCAAAAGCCCACATGTCTGCGGTGATGATACGCGCCTTTTGATGCAACTCGTACACGATGAAGTCATCTTGTTTGGCAGGACATATCCCGTATCACAAGATTTTAGGTGTTTTAAAAATAAATTTTTGGCCGTTTTGGAACAAGAATAATTTACCCATTATAACAAACTAATAAAAACTAAAAGAACAGTAAAAATTCTGGTTATATTGTGAAAAAGTTCCTTCAATTATATTTTGAAAATAATTAACGAGTTGGTAGAAAATTGGACATGAACAGGGGTACTTGGATGGAAATTTTGAACTTTTTTCAAACAGTTTTTTAGCCAACTTTTGGTCAATTTTTCGATCAAACCGGGGTGCCTAAATTCGTTCCACTTGAAGAAAATCCTAGAGGGTTAGGTTGTGAACATACCAGCGAAGATGGGACACAAATCGGACCAGCGAGGAGGGTGGAGGCTGTGCGCGAAGGAGAGACCGCAGCTGCTGTGCTGTGCACACGGAGGGGCGGACGGCGGTGCAGTAGGCGCGAGGCACGGCGGCACGGCAGTGCGGGCGGCGGTCAGAGGTCGGACGGAGTCGGCGGTGATGGTAGAGGGTGGTGTTGGCATGGGATTAGGTTAGGGTTATGGTTTGAGTTATGTAGTATATATATATATATATATGCATATATATAGAAGAAAATGGGGGTGGTTTGCTCCTGTACACACGGATTGGGGGGGATTGCTAGTTTAGAGTTAGGATTTGCTAATGTGTATGGTTTGGGTTAATGGGTTTAGGGTTTAGGTTTAGGTTTATTTTCTATTTCTATTTTTTCTTTTATTTTTCATTTATTCAATAATTAAGCACAAAAAATTTCAAAAATAGTTAGGCACTTGGAAAATTTTTAGAAAATTTATATTTCCTCCAATAAATAATCTACAACCAATTTATATTAATTAAACAATATATTTACTAAATATTAATAAATATTAAATTAATTCAATCAATCCATAAATTATATTTTTTATATAATATTAAATTAGGAGCATGTAGGGGGTTCGAATAACGCAAATCGAGGGTCATGTGCGTAATAGGACCAGTTAGGCTCATAACATGGATTTAGTTGGGATCAATGGATTGGGGTAGCGTGTTAAAATCATACGCCACGACAAAATAGTTAATTAATCATCGTTTTCTCGTAATTGTGTCGCAAAAGTTGTGCGACCAAAACAAGGTATGGGCTTGCAAATTTGTGAAGGACAGTCATGGCAGGAGCCTAATTTGACTCGTCTAAGTCGAGTATGCTAGGTTGGTTGGAAGAAAAATGCTAGTGTTACACTCAAGATCTTAAAACAATGATGGTTGGTTTCCAAAGTTTAATTAAATTATCGAATAAATATTAAAATAAAAATAAAAATTAATAATTACTGAACTAACCCTATGTAAAAATTAGGGTGCTCACAATTACAGTCCTAGTTACTAACACATGCAGTTTAGAAATTTCATAGAGCCGCATGCCCTGCAGTTTATCCAGATCATCCAAACGTACGTGATACATAGTATATTTAACTTGTAATGCAACACTCGATGGTGTACTGGAAGTGTGCCCCTTATGACGGAGAGCTCCAAATCCACTAGTGTTGCTGGGATGTCAGGATTGCATGTAGCCAAAAAATTTCCCTAAATGATTCTAGTTATTAATCTAGTTTATTAGCCTGGATAATTTATTCAAAATTCTTGACCGTGGTGCTCAGGAATTTATCTTATACATGATGCAAGACTAGACAATACCTTGACAAGCATAATATAAATCAACCGCGGGAACAACGGGACATGCAATACATATGCTACTCATGGCCTTGATCAGGACAATACAAGAATTCTTGAGTCAGGAGTGTGCTACGTCGAGCCACTATCAGGATTATCAGTACAGTATCAGGATTATCAGTTCCATATAAATATTCAGGAGTTTAATTATAGTGTACAATCACTAGATCATGTCAGAAAATCAAGATCAATATCAAGAATGTCATATTCAGGAAATAACCAGGATTAACTAAAATAACAAAAAAAAAAAGAACCAGAGAATCATCAAGAGTTAAGCATAAAAAAAGAATACTGGCATACATGCACATAAAACATTAATTGAGGGTTGGCGCATAACATCAGGCAAGAAAATAATATCTACTCACAATGGGACAAAACCACTATTGGTGCACAATTACTAGTTCGGGTAGTTCTGTCACATTTTGATACCAAAAGTGCCCTGAGCAAAAGATGTCGCACAATTGATACAAAAATGTACTTTAGAACCTTGGCGCACAATGATAGAAGTGCGTGAGCCAGGAGCTTGGCGCACTTCTTCAAGTATGCCAAAAAATAAGGGTTGGCACAAAAAGAGTGTGGAAAGTTCTACTAAAAGATAAAATGCATGTCTCAATGCATGACATAGCAGTCGAGACAACCCTGAAGTCGAGAACACAATTCTCGAGAATGGTTAAAAGTTATTGCTTAGTCATTAAGTAATTACAAAGGGCTATAAAATGTACCGTCTCTGGAGAATGCCATATAGTGCGCCAACACAGCAAAGTGCGCCATTCTTCAGAAGCAACAAAGTGGCCGGTAGGGAAGGATTTACCGAAGTGCGTCAACTCTGTAATATCTATAAAGTGTGCCAACTTGGCTATTTAAGCCGTAGCGTACATTCTTGATGACTTGCTGTAAACCCAGTGATTTTTTAGGAATTTTTAAATAGATTTTTCATAATTTTTCTGTTTTTCTGGGATTTTTACTAATTTAAACCATGGTATTTTAAAATTAAATGATTTATAAATGATGTTAAATAATATTAAAATATTTTGAAAATAATATTTTTAGTTGTAAAATGGAATAATAGACATAGGGTAATTTTCCTGGATTTTATTGGGCCCCGAAAATATTTTTAAAGACCTAAAAACTAAGTTTTAAATAAACCAAATTAAAACCTAGAAATAAATTCGGTTTATTCCTGAACCAACCGATTTAGTGAACCAAACCAACCCAGACCGGTATAACCAAACCCAACCCAATCCTTATTGGGTCAGATCCGGGCCCAAAACCCAAAATCGACCCGAACCCGACCCGCTACCCCATCTATAGTAACTGCCAACCCTCGATCTCCCCCGCCGACTGCCGCCCGTAACCGCCGCCGCCTTCCCCGCGACCGTTTTACCCTGGCTTTTTTGCCCGTTGGCC
The DNA here is from genome assembly GCA_036927795.1 of Iris macrosiphon. Lineage (NCBI taxonomy): Eukaryota > Viridiplantae > Streptophyta > Magnoliopsida > Asparagales > Iridaceae > Iris > Iris macrosiphon. The sequence goes on along the minus strand of JAYESA010000003.1, from coordinate 89,548,679 downwards.
TCCGCCTCCTCCTCCCGTAACCGCCCCGCCTCCCCGCGGCAGTTACTCCGCCCTCGACCTATATAAACCCGCCTCTCTCCGCCGTCTCCACCACCATAGCCTCGACGTCCCTCCGTCGCCTCCCTCCTCTGCCCTAGCCACCCCCGCCGCCTCCGTCGTCCCCGACGACCACGGCCTCCCCATCTCCTCGTCTCAGCCCCGAGCCAAGCCCCGCTCCGCCATCGCCCTCTCCCCTCGACGAACCCCCAGCACCGCCGTCTCCTCCTTCCGAGACTCACCTCTGCAGCGCCTTAGCCGCCCATGAGCCCCGGCCGCCCAGCTCCTCCGTCTTCCCCTCCGCCTAGACCATGCCAAACAACAACAGCAGCAGCAGCGGCCCGCCAGCGCAGCCCCGGCCGCCGAGCACCTCCGGCTGAGCCGCCTCCGCCTGTACCGCCTTTGACGAGCCGAACCGACTCTGCCCTCCTCCGGCGAAGCCCCGACGCCCCTGTAGGCGAAACCCTAACCCTAGAACAGTATTGGGCCATGTCGCGTTGTGTCGTATCGCCTCACAGACACGAAAAAACCCAGTTCTGCGTAGCCCTGTTCAGGTACCCTTTTCTCTCTCCTTGTTGTCCCATTTCTTGTTCCGTCGTTTGTGACACAAACCCTGCGTGACCCTCTCGATGCCCGTGCAACCTGCTCGGTGTGTCGTATCCTGTGGTGATCGCGAACTGCGATCCAAAAATAGAAAAATAAATATCCCATTTTCCCCCAGAACTGAGTATGCCCCGCCAAAAGGGATGACTTGGTCGCGTACGGACTTCACCGAAAGGTACGCTCCGTTGATACGTACGTATGGGATTTCGCAGATGTTGATTTGGATATGCGTGCACACCGGAATCAACGCGTATTCGCCGATAACGTCCCGTATTAGCCTATTATGGAACTTGTTATAACTTTATGTACACAAGTCGGATTAAAACGAAACTTGTGCCATCAGACTCGTAGCAATACGCTGGTCCTGTGACCCAAGTTTGGTTCGATTCTGAGAATGTTGACAAAATCTCTACTTGACGGGCGATTTTGTGATCGGCTCATCGGAATCCAATTCTGGAAGTTTCGTTGGGTTCGTATCATCGTTCTGGACTTGTTGACACTAATTTTGACGAATTTGGAGACTATTATTTTTGATACATTTTTTGGTGCGAAGCGGGCCACATGTGGATCCCACTTTAACCAGAAACTATCATTTTTGCCCCTATGTCCAAATTGGACTCAAGGACAGGCGTTTTTAGCTATTTAATATTTTTTGAATCTGATGGTGATATTTATTTCAGCAACCGGAGGAGTATCGATAAATCCTACTGAAACCAGAGCTACAGTTGGAGCCAGAACCCCAGGCAAGTGTACCTTGCCAAACTTGCAGTTTTGTTACTTATTTTCTTGACTTATTTATTTGTTGTACATGCTTAACCTAGGACCGTGTGACTTTACTTAGCGACCAATTAATAGTCAGGTGCCAACACCGTACGCGGAGTTGTGTAACGTCATCTAGAGATGGATATCGAGACCCTTTACATTCTCATGCTTGCATTATCAAGTACGTCATAACCCAGGACACCTGATACTATTCATGAGATAGAATCTTCCTAAGATATTCATGGTGATTCTGTATAGGATACAGGTTCATGACATAGTCTTTACACCAGGTTAGCTATCATTATGACTTATTGCATCAGTTAGAGGTCATAATCCTGCGTGACATGGACGTGAGACGTCATGGACATGAGACGTGTGATTACATGGGGTAGAAAGAGTATTACCATATCAAAGGCTGATTATATATATATATATATATTGATATCTGGAGGTGCTTTGGCACATATACTAGAATCGTATCTGCTTTGGTTATACTGGAATCGTAATACTAATGCTGCTATAGGTTTCTCCGACACAGAGCCTATAGTAGTTTCATCCTGAGTATGATTACTGCTCTCATATTGTATCACTTAGCTGGTTATATATTTACCCTATTGTTTCATTTATTGCTGTACTATATTTATTTTGGCATGAGTTATTTTGTACCTTGCTATTTCTCCTAAGGACCTGGATCCGGATTATGTCCCCAGGATTAGCAGACGAGATCGATCCCGAGGTATACGGGACAGGAGCATTAGCAGGAGCAAGAGCAGGAATAAGAGCAGGCACTGGAGCAGTATCAGATCTAGTAGATGAGTGATCCCCGAGGATATCTTCTGAGTATATACTTTATCCATACTCAGTATTTGCAGTTGTTATCTTTATTTTCGTCTCTTGACTATTGTATCAGACTTGTTATCGGGTTGTTCCCCGATTTATTTACTTGTTACCTATTGATGATTATATTTTACTTTGTTGATATTGATGTATTCATTCTGTGGATGAGATTAGTAGACCTTATTATTGTATTACAGCTTAAGTATGCCCCGATGGATCCATTAAATTGGGTTTGTCCATCGGTATGTGTTGCTGGCCATTGCCACGTGTCTAGTCCCTCGATATTTTGGGGACTGGGGCATGACATGGTTTTTGTGGTAGCCCATGCAGGTCAACGACTAAATTATTCGGTTTCAACTTAGGGATCGAATAAACCTGTAATAAGAATAGGATAAGTTATAGGATCTCATCCACTTGCTTGAATCGTTCTTGACATCTATATCGGATTCAAATTAATTTCTTGAATTGCATCCTGCCTTGATTCATGTGCGCCTCTTATTGTTTATTTTGGTTACAGAGTTATGGATCCACGAGCAAACAACGAGACTCCTGTAAGATCACTACGAGATGCTGTGGTAACCAACGAAGAGGAAGTAACACCAGTAGGAGAAGATCAATCAGCTCAACAACATAGTCAAGCAAATTTGCATGCCTCGAGAATCCAGCAAGATAACATTCCACCATCGACGCAGTTTACTCCACCAATGCCCGTATTCCTACTAGGGCAAGCTATTGACGGGCAACAGATGTTTCAAATGTACTACACGATAATGCAAGCCTATCAGAAGGTTCAGCAAAGCCAAACGGAGGAGTTTATTTACAGACTTAGCTCAGAGCTATGGAAGTTAATTAGCACCATTGCAACGGACGTTCTTACTGCAGCACGGGCCATGGAGTACATCACCAGGATAGAGTCCAACCAGAAGCGGCCGCATGCACCAGACCAAGCACAGCAGGAAAGAGATACAAAGCGACCAAAGATGAATCCACCGAGGGCAGCACCAAGAGCCTTAGTTCTTTCTACTTGTCACTACTATGGCAAGATAGGCCATATTGATAAGGAGTGCAGAAGCAAGTTAGGACTGTGCTTGATTTGCGAATCCAGCAAACATTTAGCCAGAAGTTGTATGATGCATCGAGGAGAAGCACCAATGGTTAACCGACAAGCTTTACCAGTACCGAGGCCAGCCTGTCCAGCTTTTGGAGCACCACAAACAGAAGTTGAAGGAGTCATACCACCACCTCTAGGAGGGTATCAGCCGAGGACACCTTTGATACCCCAGGCCATACTCTTCCAACAGGTCCAGCAGCAGCAGAGGAATCCACCGCGAGGACGCGGACAAGCTCTTGCCTTGGAGAATGTGCAGACTCGTAGAGTAGCTAATGAACGTAAGTTTTTATAGTTATCTGTTTTTAGTATTATTTTAGCTCGTGCCTATTGGTTCGTGATCTTAGCCTGGACCTGGTAGTTTTGAACTTGCTAATAATTGATAACCTAGTATATTCTTAAGTGATAACCTAGTTTTCTAAAACTGTAGTTTTCTAGAATTCCTTCTGGAAATTGCATAATTTCCATTGCTTAGGAAAATGATTTTTTCTATGTGTTTTCTTAAACCCTCAACCTTGATTCTCCTTGATAGTGATGTACTTCGAACAATACTTGCAACCGTATCATCTCTGTTGACTGGTTATTCTTTGATTGCAAGAACGCAATCCTCTTAAGGGGGGGTAGATTGTAAACCCCCTGATTTTTCAGGAATTTTAAATAGATTTTTCATAATTTTTCTATTTTTTTAGGATTTTTACTAATTAAAACTATGGTATTTTAAAACTAAATGATTTTTAAATAATGTTAAATAATATTAAAATATTTTGAAAATAATTTTTTTAGGTTTAAAATAGAATAATAAACATAGGGTAATTTTCCTGGATTTTATTGGGCCCTGGAAATATTTTTAAAGACCTAAAAACTAAGTTTTAAATAAACCAAATTAAATCCTAGAAATAAACCCAGTTTATTCCTGAACCAACCGGTTTAGTGAACCAAACCAACCCAGACCAGTCTAACCAAACCCAACCCAATCCTTATTGGGGCAGATCTAGGCCCAAAACCCAAACCCGATCCGAACCCGACCCGCTACCTCATCTACAGTAACTGCCAACCCTCGATCTCCCCCGCCGACCGTCGCCCGTAACCGCCGCCGCCTTCCCCGCTGCCATTTAACCCCGGCTCCTCCGTCCGTTAGGCCCCCGCCTCCTCCGCCCGTAACCGCCCTGCCTCCCCGCGGCGGTTACTCCGCCCTCGACCTATATAAACCCGCCTCTCCCCACCGTCTCCACCACCAATACCACCACCGTAGCCTCGCCGTCCCTCCATAGCCTCCCTCCTCTGCCCTAGCCACCCCTGCTGCCTCCGTCATCCCCGACGACCACGGCCTCCCTATCTCCTCGTCTTAGCCCCGAGCCCAGCCCCGCTCCGCCATCGCCCTCTCCCCTTGACGAACCCCCAGCATCGCCGTCTTCTCCTTCCGAGACTCGCCTTCGCAGCACCTCAGTTGCCCACGAGCCCCGGCCGCCCAGCTCCTCCGTCTTCCCCTCTGACTCGACCACGCCAAACAATAGCAGCAGAAGCAGCAGCCCGCCAGCGCAGCCCCGGCAGCCGAGCACCTCCGGCTGAGCCGCCTCCGCCTGCGCCACCTCCGACGAGCCGAGCTGACTCCGCCCTCATCCGGCGAAGCCCCGGCTCTCCTGTAGCCAAAACCCTAACCCTAGAACAGTGTTGTGCCGTGTCGCGTTGTGTCGTATCGCCTCGCAGATACGAAGATATCCAGTTCTGTGTAGCCCTGTTCAGGTACCCTTTTCTCTCTCCTTGCTGTCTGTTTCTTGTTTTGCCTATTGTGACGTGAACCCTGCGTGACCCTCTCGATGTCCGTGTAACCCGCTCGGTATGTCGCGTCCTGTGGTGATCGCGAACTGCGATCCAAAAACAGAAAAATAAATACCCTATTTTCCCCCAGAACTGAGTACGTCCCGCCAAATGGGATGACTTGGTCACGTGCGGTCTTCACCGAAAGGTCCGCGCCATTGATACGGACATGTGGAATTTTACAGAAGTTAATTTGGATGTGCATGCACACCGGAATCAACGCGTAACCGTCGACAATGCCCCATATCGGCCTGTTTTGGAACTCCTTGTAACTTTGTGTACACACGTCGGATCGAAACAAAAATTGTGCTATCAGACTCGTAGCAATACGCTGGTCCTGTGACCCAAGTTTGGTTCGATTCTGAGAACGTTGACAACTCGCGTATCGTGGGCCCCGCGGCTCCACTTTACGGGCAATTTTGTGATCGGCTCATCGGAATCAAATTCTGGAAGTTCTATTGGGTTTGTATCATCGTTCTGGACTAGTTGACACTAAGTTTGATGAATTTAGAGACCATTGTTTCTGACACATTTTTTGGTACGAAGCGGACCACATGTGGATCCCGCTTTGACCAGAAACTGTCATTTTTGCCCCTGTGTCCAAATTGGACTCAAGAACATGCATTTCTAGCTATTTGATATTTTTTGAATATGATGGTGATGTTGATTTCAGCAACCGGAGGAGTACCGGCAAATCCCACTGAGACCAGAGCTATAGTTGGAGCCAGAACCCTAAGCAAGTGTACCTTGCCAAATTTGCTGTTTTGTTACTTATTTTCTTGACTTATTTAATTATTGTACATGCTTAACCTAGGACCGTGTGACTTTACTTAGCGTTCGATTAATAGTCGGGTGCCAACACCGTACGCGGAGTTGTTTAACGTCATCTAGAGATGGATATCGAGACCCTTTACATTCTCGTGCTTGCATTATCAAGTACGTCATAACCCAGGACACCTGACACTATTCATGAGACAGAATCTTCCTGAGATATTTATGGTGATTCTGTATAGGATACAGGTTCATGACATAGTCTTTATACCGGCTTAGCTATCATTATGACTTATTGCATCAGTTAGAGGTCATAATCCTGCGTGACATGGACGTGAGACGTCATGGACATGAGATGTGTGATTACATGGGGTGGAGAGAGTATTACCATATCAAAGGCTAATTTTATATATATACTGATATCTGGAGGTGCTTTGGCACATATACTGGAATCGTATCTGCTTTGGTTATACTGGAATCGTAATACTAATGCTGCTATGGGTTTCTTTGACACAGAGCCTATAGTAGTTTCAGCCTGAGTATGATTACTGCTCTCATATTGCATATCACTTAGCTGGTTATATATTTACCCTATTATTTTATATATTGCTGCATTGTATTTATTTTGGCATAAGTTATTTTGTACCTTGCTATGTCCACTGAGGACCTGGATCCAGATTATGTCCCAAGGATTAGCAGACGAGATCGATCCCGAGGTATACGGGACATGAGCATTAGCAGGAGCAGGAGCAGGAGCAGAAATATGAGCAGTACCAGATCCAGTAGACGAGTGATCCCCGAGGATATCTTCTGAGTATATGCTTTATCCATACTCAATATTTGTAGTTATTATCTGTATTTCCGTATCTTGACTATTGTATCAGACTTGTTATCGGGTTGTTCCCCGATTTATTTACTTGTGACCCGTTGATGATTATATTTTACTTTGTTGATATTGATGTATTCATTCTGTGGATAAGATTAGTAGACCTTATTATTGTATTACAGCTTAAGTACGCCCCGATTGATCCATTAAATTGGGTTTGTCCATCGGTGTGTGTTGCTGGCCATTGCCACGTGTCTAGTCCCTCGATATTTTAGGGACTGGGGCGTGACACTTGCAGACCCATTCAAAAGTGCTCCCAGTAGAATTGACGTACTTTTGGAGGAATTGACATAGCACAAAACGTACGTAGGAGCAGAGAAGTGCGCCCAGAGTACTCAACATATCTTGGCTTACTTTCTAAGGGATTTGTGAAACACACATAAGTTCTCTCACTAGAACTTCACTTTATGCGCCAAGGTTTCCTGCGTACTTTTTGTATGCATTCTCAGGATAACTTTGCATTCTCTGACTTGTTGTTCTCGGGATCCATGAGCAATCCAATTCAAGAAAAAAAATCATCAATGAGAAAAGTTCTAAGTGTTACCCAAAAATAAAATTGATCAAATGATTAAAATAAGTTATACTAAGAATCAAAGTAAGATCTATGGTTGTTCTTTTGGTTGGCAAGATGTACTTGCCTAAGGTCAAGTTCTAGCCTAATACTTGCAAGGTCACCCACAGCCAAGGCCGAAGAAGGCTGAAGAAGTGAAGAAGGAAAGAGAAATGAAAGGAAAAAAAAAGTAAAGGAAAAAGAAATAATTTGCTTAAATAGGCAAATGGTTGATTGTAGCCCATTTGATCATAATCTATGCCCCTCTCCCTGGTTCATCACAGCCATGCACACAAAAACCAAGGGACCAACGGTCCAAAGCATGCAACTAAGGAGAAACTTTACAAAAATAACCTAGACAATGCATGAACGACATAAAGCATAAAGTAAATAATTAAACATAAAGCAATCTATACACGCATTAAATGCGAATATCGGGTACGTATACTAGAACAGTGAGATGAGTCTCACATTTCTTTCCTCCTTAGAAAATTTTGTCCTCAAAATTTTAATAAGGCACGGTGTCTAGCAAAAACTCAGGGGACATACAATCAAGATTAGAAGGACATACGGGAATCAAGAACAATCCTAGAACAAGACAAGCATGCACAAGATAAGATTATGGTACGAGATATACAAACAAGTATACCTCACGAGTCAATCAAATACGGATATCGAGCTCGAATATCATCATCGCGGTCCCAAGTTGACTCGCCCAGTGAGTGATGCCCCCAAGCAACTCGGACTAACTGAATAGTCCAATTCTTTAGAATTTTCTCTCTCTGGTCCAAAATAGATACATGCCTCTCCTCATACGAAATATCGGTACCAACGACCAATTCCGAATAATCTAGGACATGACTTAAATCCAGTACATACCATTATAATTGGGATACATGAAAATTATTATGTATCTTACGAAGCGATGAAAGAAGAGCAAGATAATATAAAATATCTCATACTTGCTCGATGATATCGAACGGACCTATATACCTCGGACTAAGCTTTCCCCGTACACCAAATATGATGACCCCTCGGGTAGGCAAAATTCGTATGAATACATGATCGTCAATAGAAAAAATGAAGAGGTCGCCGATGCGAATCGGCCCAATGTCGCTGACGATGCTGAGCTACTCGAAGACGCTCTCTGATCTGCCTGACTACCTTAACTGTCTAAGCTATCATCTCGGGGCCAAGTAATTATCTCTCACCAATATCATTCCAAGCTAAATGGGATATGCACTTTCTGCCATACAGTGCCTCGAAGGGTGCCATCTGGATACTTGCTTGAAAACTGTTATTGTAAGAGAATTCGACCAAGTGCAAGTGATCATCCCACGAACCACCTAAGTCAAGGGTACATGATCAAAACATATCTTCTAGGATCTGAATGGTACGTTCTAACTGAAAATCTGTCTACAGATGATACGCTGAGCTGAACTTCAGACGGGTACCCAAACTCTGTTGAAGGCTCTGTTAAAAGTGAGAGTTGAATCTGGAATCTCTATATAATACGATGCTGACTGGTACTCCATGAAGTCTGACAATATGATCCATGTACATCTGGGCCAACTACTTTATAGACTGTCCTACTCTGAAGGAAAACAAGTGAGCAACCTTCGTGAGTAGATCCACTATTACCCAAATAATATCTCTATCAGCTAGGGATCTAGAAAGATCGGTCACAATATCCATGGTGATATACTCCCAATTCTACTCGAGAATTGGTAAAGGTTGAAGAAGTCCTACTGGTCTCTGATGCTCAACTTTAACTTATTGACAAACCAAATATCGAGAGACAAATCGGGCTATCTCCCTCTTCATACCATTCTACCAGAAATGTGGACGAATGTCTCTGTACATCTTCATTCCTCCTGGGTAAACAAAATACTGAGAACTATGAAATTCTGGCACAATCTCTAGATGGATATCTCCATTTGGTACACAAAGATGATTACCAAATTGGAGAGTTTCGTTACTGTAAATGCTTAGTTCGAGTCTACATCTTGTCTCACACTCTGCCCTGAGTCGCTGAAGCTTGACATCTGTGGACTACGCTCCTCTGATCCTCTCCACAATATTAGATTGATCTTACAAGCCATTCATCAATGCCGTATTGTTAGGTAATACTACTTCTATGCCCATCTCCTAAAGTTCTTCTAAAATTTCTTGTTGTGCCATAAAAAAATAAGATCCTGCTCTTTGGCTCAAAGCATCCGCTACGACATTGGCCTTCCTAGGGTGATACTGAAGGTCAAGTTCGTAGTTTTTCATCAGCTCTAGCCATCTCCTCTGACTCATGTTGAGTTACTTCTGTGTAAAGACATACTTCAAACTCTTGTGATCGGTAAAAATCTCTACTCGATCTCCATATAGATAATTTCTCCAAAATTTGAGTGCGAAGACAACTACTGCTAACTCTAAGTCGTGCGTCGGATAATTCTTCTCATGGTCTCGAAGCTGCCAAGATACATAATCTATAACCTTGTCATGCTGCATAAGAACACACCATAGTCCTTTTTCTGATGCATCACAATATATGGTGAACCCACCTGACCCATCTGAAAAGTCAAAACTGGTGCCATAATCAACTTCTGCTTGGGCTTCTTAAAAGAGGTTTGGCATTCATTTGTCCAATCAAAGCGCACATTCTTACGAGTCAATTGTGTCAAGGGTGCAAAAATTCTAGCAAAGTTTGACATAAATCTTCAATAATATCCTTCTAGTCCCAGGAAACTACAAACTTCTACAACTGTTCGGGGAACTGACCATGTCTCAATGGCTTCTATCTTCTGGGGATCCACTTCAACTCCTCCTTTAGCAATAATATGTCCTAAGTATGAAATACGATCAAGCCAGAACTCGCACTTGTTATACTTGGCATATAACTTATATACTCTAAGGACTTGAAGAACTGTGCGAAGATGCTTCTAATGCTCTGCTTTACTTCGATTGTACACCAAGATGTCGTCAATGAACACAATCATGAACTTGTCCAAGTATGACATAAAAATATGATTCATGAGATCCATAGAGATCCATAAACACTACTGGCGCATTGGTTGCTCCAAAGGGCATTACTAGAAACTCTTAATGTCCATATCTTGATATGAACGTTGTCTTAGGTATATCGTGCTCACTAACTCTGATCTGATAATATCTGGCCGTAGATCAATCTTGGAAAATACTGCTACTCCACTAAGATGATCAAACAAGTCATCGATCCTTGATAAGGAATACTTGTTCTTGATGGTTACCGCGCTGAGGGTACGATAATCAACACATAATCGTGATGTTCCATCCTTCTTCTTCATAAGTAGCATTGGGGCTCCCCAAGGCGATCCACTAGCACTAATGAATCCTTTGGTTATCAAATCTTCAATCATTCGGTATAAGACTTCCAACTCTGATGGTGCCATCCTGTAGACTCTCTCTGACACTGATACTGTTCCTGAAAGTAGATTAGTGGTAAACTCGATCTCTTTTTCTGGTGGCATGCTTGGAAATTCTTCTGGGAACACATCTAAAAAATTACTAATCACTTTGGAGAATTATACTCCTTCTGCTACTGCCATTATCATAATTGCTGACGGAGACTCCATCTCTCATCTAGAAAATAAGAATTCTTCCACTCTGGGGATACGAAAGATAACCTTGCCATTATAGAAATCTATCGATGCGTGTTGAGTACTCAACCAATCCATTCCTAGGACAACGTCATAATCTCCCATTGAAAACTCTATTAGTCTAGCAGAAAAATTGCTTCCGCATACTACGACTCGACACAAGGTATAAACTCTATCTAATCCCAGGATACCATTACCAGTAAGTATATTGAGTCTTATTGATAAGGATTCAGGGTCCAATTTAACTCGTGTCACAAATCGTACAGACATAAAGGAATGTGATAAACCATAATCAAATAATACTGAAGCTGAATAAGATTTGACGAGAATGGTTTCTACAACCACTTCACCAGAAGCTAACTGCTCTTCCACAGTGATTACAATCGCCTGACCTCGTCCTCTTGGTGCTGGTCCTCGCTGCTGCGAACCTCCTTGCCTTTCTTGTACTTGAGCTTGGGCCTGCACATACTGTTATGGCCTCTGCTGTTGGAATATTTGGGACTGGGTCGGCAAAGGCCTCAGACCCTGGTTCTGGTGAACCGACACTGGAGCCCTGTACTGTGGTCCTGCCAAAGAAGATGATGATGAACTATCTCTACGTGGGCAAGATCCCATCCTATGGTCTGAAGCTCCACAGACTAGGCACAACCCTTGTTCTCTACGACACTCTGATAGAACGTGCCCTAGTTTTCCACAATAAAAATATCCCACTAAAGGAGATGATATTTGCTGCTGAGGAAGTGTCGAAGCTGGTCGCTGAAATAATGCTACCAAAGTTATCCTGGTCGGGATTCCAATCATAAAATATCGCACTACTAGAGCTGATGCTGAAGACTGGGTATAAGAACCCCTTGATATGTGAGACCTCTTCCGGCCCCTAATTCTATCGATAATCCTCTGGGAGGTATACTCGTGCCTCATCGTCGCTCATATCAGGGCGTCAAATGTCTGAAACTCATGCTGTTCTACTGCTAAGATAATTTTTAGGTGAAGTCCCTGTTGGAACCTCCTTGCTCGATCTAATTCGATCGCCACCAAAGTGGGAGCAAACTGACCTAACCTACAAAATTCTACCGCATAGCCGTCGACAGTCCTGCCCATCTGCTTCAAATGATTAAATCTCTGTTGTAGATCATAACGCGATATCTCATCAAATTATCTGACCTAAAATCTTTTGCTGAATACGGCCCAGGGGATGGGTACTATTAGTGAAACCATCTGTGCTGTCCACTAGTCTTGGGCCAGATCTAGCAACTGCAACCGAACCACTGAGACTTGCTTTCTAGCCGAAACTTTGACCGCCTATAGAATAGCCTTAGTGTCCTGAAGCCACACTTCCGATGCAATCGTATCCTCGGTGCCATAGAAATACGAGGGTTGGAGGCGCTTGAAGTTTCTTGCCGAGTTATTGGCACGATGTCTGCCTATTTTCAAAGCCCCTTGTACTGACTGAATGGATACGTCCTCTGGACGTCCTTGAGATGCCGACAATTCCCGAAGGATAACAATTAGCATACTGTTGTTCCCTCCTACATCGGGTACCGGTTGCATGGGAGGTACTGGCTGGATCTGAGGTTCTTCAATTTGAGTTATTCTGGACCCGACCCCAGAATGTTGAGGCTGAACCTCAAGGGTTTGCTGGGCATCGGGATATTGTCCTGTTACTGGAGAAACTCTAGATGGATGATTGGAAGACTAGGAATAATGTCCCTAAAATATAAAGGATACACAGATCATCAAATGGACGAACATAATTGATCGATGATCAAAGTAGATGTTGAATTAAGATTTCAGAGATATAAATTCAATACTGGAGGATATCAAGGAGTAACATGATTGAGACTTCTAAAATATCTGGTAAACCCCCACACTTCTGAATTTTCAGACATGTATGGGCCAATACTTAAATTATGTCACATCCCAAAACCAGAATACTGGAAAGCGGGGACAGACAAAGCAAGCTATGTACACTAACGTACTCTATATCCAGAGATACGGTCATTACTGTCTAGGCATGTGAGGGTTTACTCTACAAGCCAACAATCATTCCTGAGTTAAGAATCCTAGGTGTCTTAATCTCAAGCAAGTTACAAGATGTATGATCACCAAACAAATAATAGTAATGCATCATAAACTATACATACACCGATGATCATGAAGCTAGTTACAGAATAAAGAACTAGCAAGATTACCATATTACATAATCAGCTCTAGCTATAGTCTAGAATATGCTTTATATGTAGGCCTGCAGGCTATAATGTCAAGTCCCAAAATACGACATAAACACATGCTTGGTGGCTAAATGCCTTAAAAAAATAATTATACAAGATCAAGTGGGTGATAAAAGAGGAACCCACTCATGGCCCTGGGTGCTCCTAATGTTCACCATCTTGAAGTAGGAAGTATAGGAGATCGTGTGTTCCTGCTCCGATATATGGTCATACAAAATCAATGGAGTTAGACCCCAAAATAATAAGTACCACATGGGAGCCAATCTAAGGAACTAAAAACCAGCATGCAAATAAATCAATAAAATAGCACAAGGAACATTTAAATAAGTGCAGCAAAAAAATAACAATTAAACAGTTCTTGAGTATTTAAACAAGAATATTTGAAATCAATACTCAGGTTACAATTTTTGGATCAGTTGTTAAATAAATCAGGACGAGACTAGACTATACTGGAAATCAAGCAATCACGACCAATCACGCCCTACGACTTGCTATTATTAGCTAATTAGGGTTATCACAGTCCTAATTACTAACACATGCAGTTTAAAAATTTTATACAGCCACATGCCCTGTAGTCTCTATCCGGATCATCCAGACGTACGTGATACATAATATAATTAACTTGTATATATATTTTACTTGTAATGCAACACTCGATGGTGTGCTAAAAGTGTGCCCCTCACGACGGAGAGCTCCAAATCTTCTAGTGTTGCTAGGATGTCGGAATTGCATGTAGCTAGGAAATTTTCCTAAATGATTCTAGTCATCAATCTAGTTTATTAGCCTGGACAATTTATTCAAAAAAATTGACCGTGATGTTCAAGAATTTATCTTATCCATGATGCAAGACTGGACAATAGCTTGACAAGCATAATCAAAATCAACCACGGGAATAATGGGACATGCAATACAGGTACTACTCATGTCCTTGATCAAGACTGTACAATAATTCTCGAGTCAAGAGTGCGCTACGTCGAGCCACTATCAGGATTATCAGTACAGTATCGGGATTATGAGTACAATATCGGGATTATTAGTTCCATGTAAATATTCAGGAGTTCATTTATAGTGTACAATCACTAAATTATGTCAGAAAATCAAGATCAATATCAAGAATATCATATTCAGGAAATAACCAGGATTAACTAAAAAATGGAATAAAAAAGAACTAGAAAATCACCAAGAGTTAAGCATATAAAATAGAATACTGGTATACAGGTGCATAAAGCATCAATTCAGGGTTGGCGCATAACATCAGGCAAGAAAATAGCATCCGCGCACAATGGGCCAAAACCACTATTGGCGCACAATCATTAGTCCGGACAGTTTTGGCGTACTTTGATACCAAAAGTGACCTGAGCAAAGGATGGTGCACAATTGATACTAAAACTCACTTTAGAACCTTGGCGCACAATGATAGAAGTGCGCGAGCCAGGATTTTGACGCACTTCTTCAGGTATGCCCAAAAAGAGGGTTGGCGCACAAAGAGTGTGGGAAGGTCTGCTAAAAGAAAAAACGTACTTTCAAAGCATGGCACAACAGTCGAGAAAATCTTGTAGTCGAGAACAAAAATTTTGAGAATGGTCAGAAGTCATTGCTTAGTTATTAAGTAATTACAAAAGACTACAAAGTGCGTCATCTCTGGAGAATGCCACATAGTGCGCCAATACAACAAAGTATGCCATTCTCCAAAAGCAACAAAGTGCGCTGGTAAGAAAAGTTTTACCAAAATGCGTCAACTCTGCAATATCTGCAAAGTGCGCCAACTTGGCTATTTAAGCAATGGCTTACATTCTTGATGACTTGCCGACCCACTCAAAAGTACGTCAAGTAGGATTGACGTACTTTTGAAGGAATTATCATAGTACAAAATGTACGTAGGATGTAAACACCCTGATTTTTTAGAATAATTTTAATATAATTTTCCCTAATTTTTTCGGTATTTTTTTGGATGAAGAATCAAGATAATTATGATCAAAGGATTTTTAAATGATGTTAATTGATGTTAAAATATTATGGAAATAATATTTTATGGTGTAAAATGGAAAACCGAACATAGGGTAATTTTCTGCGAATTTATTGGACTCCGGAAACGCGTTTAAAGCCCTAAAAACTATTGGATATATAAACCGAACCAAACCTGACTGAACCGAACCAAACCTGACCGAACCGAACCAGCATAATGGGTCGGGTCGGGTCGGATCCGAGTCAAACCCGACCCAGACCCGAAACCCAAGTGGAAACCCTAGCCCCCGCCGGAATTCCTGTAGCAGCCCTATAAAGCCGTCTCGACGTGCGTGCCTAGCCCTCGGAAACCCTAGCTCGTCCGCGCCGTTACCCCCACTCCGACCTCCCTTGCCTAAACCCTAGCCGACGACGTCGCCCAGCCCAACTCCTCCTCCAGGCCGCCCTCGACCAGACCCCTCATCGGCTCCCCTGACCCGCAGCCGACCAATACTCCTCCGCCGCAGTGCAGTCTCCGGCCATTGCATCCCCTGACGGCCCGCGTAAACTCCCACTCCGACCTAACTTCCCCCACGGCTGAACCGCGATCCCTCCGGCCAACTGTGCAGAGCCGCCCGCCGCCCTAGCTTGACCTCGCCGACCCTAGCCGACTCCCTCCGGCAAAGCCCCCGCCGCTGTCTCGATCAGAACCCTATAGCAGCAGACACACGGACACAAGAGCTCGACCAGGACACGAGAATTCAGACTTCTCGGAGCCCAGTTCAGGTAACGTTTCCTCTCACCTCGTAACTCCATTTTTGATTTCGTCTGTTGCAACACGTAGATTGTGTAACCCTCTCGATGCCCGTACAACCCGCTCGGTGCGTCGCGTCCTGTGGTGATCGCAAACCGCGATCCAAAAACAGGAAAAACAACGCCCTGTTTCACCCCGGAACTGAGTACGCCCCGCCAAACGGGACGACTTGGTCGCACGCGATCTTTATCGAAACGTGCGCGACGTTGATACGGATGTGCAGAATTTTGCAGAAGTTGATTTGGATGTGCGTGCACACCGGAATCAACGCGTATCCGCCGACAACGCCCCGTATCCGCCTATTCTGGAATACGCTGTAACTTTGTATACATACGTCAGATCGAGACGAAACTTGCGCCATCGGACTCGTAGCAATACGCTGGTCCTGTGACCCAAGTTTGGTTCGATTCTGAGAACGTTGACAAAATCGCGTATCGTAGGCCCCACCGGCTCCACTTGTCGGGCGATTTTGTGATCGGCTCATCGGAATCCAATTCTGGAAGTTCCGTTGGGTTCGTATCATCGTTCCTGACTTGTAGACACTGAGTTTAAGGAATTTGGAGACCTTTGACCCTGACACGCTTTTCGGTGCAAAGTGGCCCACAAGTGGACCCCTCTTTGGCCCGGAAATGTCATTTTTGCCCTTGTGTCCAAATTGGACTTAAGGACAGGCGTTTCTAGATATTTGATATCTTCTGAGACTGTTGGTGATGTTTATTACAGCTTTTGGAGGAGTACCTACAGGATCCACTAATACAGGGACGACTGTTGGTATTCGAACCCCAGGAAAGTGTACCTTGCCAAACTCTGCAGTATTGTTACATATTTTTCTTGCTTCATTATATTGCTGTGCATGCTTAACCTAGGACCGTGTGACTTACTCAGCGTCCGATTAATAGTCGGGTGCCAACACCGTACGCGGTGTTGTGTATTGTCATCTAGAGATGGACATTCGTGACACTTTATATTCTCGTACTTGTCTTATCAAGTACACTATGACCCAGGACACTTGACACTATTCATAAGACAGGATCTTCCTGAGATATTCATGGTGATTCTGTATAGGATACAGGACTTGACAAAGATACTATATTCATAGATACTTTATGACTTGTGCATTAGCTATGATCCCGCTTGACATGGACATGAGACGTTATGGTCATGATATGCATGGTTACATTGGGTGGGGAGAGACACACAGGCTACAGGCTGTTTTATATATATATCTACTACTATTGTGAGGTCGTAGACTCTCGTAGCAGAGCTAGGCACATTACGTGTTATTACCGCTACCGGCTCCCCGACACAGAGCTTGTAGTGGCTCAGCCTGAGTACTCGTGTTGCTCTCATCTTGTATTTTACATAGATGGTTACTTACTTGCCCTATTTATTTCATTATGTTCTGCACTGCTTATATTTTGGCTTGTATTATTATCTGTACCTTGCTATGTCGTCTGAGGACCTGGATATGGATTATGTCCCCAGGATTTGAGGATGAGATCTATCACGAGGTATACGGGACTGCAGCAGGAGCTGATCCAGGAGCTACCGCCATCCGAGGATAAGGTGTTAGCTGAAGACTTTTCCTGAGCATCTATGTTTCATGCCCAGCATTTACTTTATTCAGTCATTTACATTCTGGTCTGTTGAACCATTGTATTAGATTTTTATCGGGTTGTTCCCCGAAGCACTTTGTTGAGACTAGTTGATGATTTACATTTCTTATATCTGTGGATCATATTTTATTCTTGTATGGATGAGATTAGTTGTGCCATGTTGTCGTAGACTTGATTTTATAGCTTAAGCATGTCCCGATGGATCCATTAAATTGGGTTTGTCCATCGGTGAGTGCTGCTGGCCATTGCCACGTGTCTAGTCCCTCGGTATTTTGGGACTGGGGCGTGACATGGTTTTTGTGGTGGCCCATGCAGGTCTACGACAAAAATTGTTCGGTTTCAACTTAGGGACCGAACAAGCCAGCTATAAGGATAAGATAGGTTATAGGATCTCATCCATTATTTAAACCATTTTTGAACTCTATATCGAACTCGAATTGTTACTTGATTTGCATCCTGTGTTGATTCCTCTGAGCGTTCTTATAGTTTATCCTTTGGTTGCAGAGTAATGGATCCCAAGAACGGAGATGAGATTCCCTTGGATACACCACACGACGCTGTGGTTACTTATGTAGACGAAGTGACACCAGGGAACGGAGGACATACATCACAGAGCAATCAAACCGGTCAGCCTAATCCAAGGTTTCGACGTGATGACATCCCACCTCCACCACAGTTCACTCCACAGATGCCAGTTTTCCCGCCAGGACAAGCCATGGATGGGCAACAAATGTTCCAGATGATGTATGCCATGATGCAAGCCCAGCAGCAGATTCAGCAAGAGGCCCATCGTCAGGAGGCAAAGTATCTAAGAACCAGCCTGGTATGCGCATTGGAGCAGGCAAATCCACCAGCGAGGCGATCAGCGATGGGATCTATCACCGATTTTCATCAGCTCAAGCCTCGTACATTTTCTGGTAAAGAGGGGCCAACAGAAGTTCAGGAATGGCTAACGAACATTCAGCACCAGTTGGAAGCAGCTGAACTTTTGAGAGAGAAGTGGATGACTGCAGTCAGAATGCAGTTAACTAAAAATGCACATCATTGGTGGTTAGCAGAAGAGAGGAGGCTCAGACAGGACCGAGTCACTTGGGAAAAGTTCTCCAGACTCTTCCAAGAGATGTATATTCCAGCAGTTGCACGGTCAGAGCTCAGAGACAAGTTCAACCGCCTTATCCAAGGCAATATGACAGTGGAAGAATACAACGCAGAATTTATTCGTCTAAGTCGATTCGCCCCAACCTTGATCTCGACAGAGGAAGAGAAAGCTGAGAAGTTCTTTGACGGACTGAAGTTCGAGCTCCAGAGGTTGATTGGATCGGTTGCACCTACATCTTATACCGACGTTCTTGCAGCAGCACGACGCATGGAGCGCGTCACTAGAAGGGAGTCAAATCTGAAGAGGCCAATCACATCAGCACCATCCAGGATAGCATATGGGGATTCTGCAAAACGATCCCAGAGGAGTATACCAGAGAGAGCAGCACACAGGGCCATATCTCTTCCTACTTGTCACCACTGCGACAAGGTAGGA
Organism: Iris macrosiphon; assembly: GCA_036927795.1. Taxonomy (NCBI): domain Eukaryota; kingdom Viridiplantae; phylum Streptophyta; class Magnoliopsida; order Asparagales; family Iridaceae; genus Iris; species Iris macrosiphon. The sequence goes on along the minus strand of JAYESA010000003.1, from coordinate 89,529,543 downwards.
CACATTGAGAGATAGTGCAGGCATAAGTTGGGACTATGCCTGCTTTGCGGATCCAACCAGCATCTATCCAGAGACTGCACTAAATATAGAGAGGGACCACCGAGACTAGCTTTGCCTGCACCAAGGCCAGCTTATCCAGCAGTGGGAGCACCGCAGACAGGAGTTGGTGGAGTCAGACCACCAGCTACAGGAGGCTACCAGCAGAGACCACCACTGGCACCACAGGCAGCTCTATTTCAGCAAACTCAGCAGCAGCAGAGAGGTCCAGCTCAGAGAAGAGGACAGGCATTCATATTGGCTGTTGAGGAGGAAGCTACTACAGGCGAGGTTATCGCAGGTACTATTTTAGTAGCTTCATTACCAGCTGTAGCTTTATTTGATTCTGGAGCATCGTATTCATTTATAGCATCTAGCTTTGTAGCCACCCATAGAGTAGCTACCGCATCCCTTTCGAAGATTAAGAGAATTCTTACGGGAGGTAGAATTATTTCGGTTAGTGACGTCTGTAGATCATGTTCTGTAGTAGTCTTTGGAAGAGAAATACGAGCTCAATTTCTGATCTTTTCTATGTCGGATTATGATGTTGTACTTGGTATGGACTGGTTAAGTCAGTACCATGCGACTCTTGATTGCCGACTTGGGCGGGTTATATTTAGACCGCCTGGACATCCAGAATTTGAGTTTCTTCGAGGAGCAGTAGAGCAAGGAGTTCAGCCTACTCTTAGGGTACTATCTGTAGAAGGGAGACAGGTTACCCAAGAGTCATATCAGAATTTGTGGATGTATTTCCTGATGATCTTCCAGGTTTACCGCCTGATCGGGAAATAGAATTCACAATAGACTTAACTCCAGGAGCAGAGCCTATCATTTCATCAGTATATCGGCTAGCACCTAAGGAGTTAGTAGAGTTGAAGGAACATGTTAATGATCTTCTGGAGAAGGGTTTTATTCGGCCCAGTATTTCACCTTGGGGTGCACCCATATTATTTGTACCCAAGAAGGATGGAACAGTTCGGTTGTGCATTGACTATAGGGCACTAAATGCTGTGACCATCAAGAACAGGTATCCCTTACCACGCATTGATGATCTATTCGATCAATTGAGTGGTGCTAGGGTATTCTCGAAGATTGACCTTAGATCTGGCTATCATCAGATTAAAGTAAGAAAGGAGGATATACCGAAGACAGCTTTCAGGACCAAGTATGGATATTATGAGTTCTTGGTAATGCCGTTTGGTTTAACCAACGCGCCAGCAGTGTTTATGAGTTTAATGAACAGAGTCTTTCATCAGTTCTTGGATAAATTTGTGGTTGTGTTCATTGACGACATTCTAATATATTCCAAAATCCACGAAGAGCACGAGGAGCATCTCAGAATCGTGTTGGAGACCTTGAGGCAGGAGAAGTTATATGCCAAACTCAGTAAGTGTGAGTTTTGTATGGACAAAGTGCCTTTCTTGGGACATATCATCTCAGGAGAAAGACTTTTAGTTGATCAAGAGAAAGTTGCGGCAATAGAGACTTGGCCTACACCCACATCAGTTGCAGAGGTGAGAAGTTTTCTCGGACTTGCGGGATATTACCGATGGTTTGTAGAAAATTTCTCAAGGATTGCAGAACCGATGACAAAGCTGACACGTAAAGACCAGGAGTTTATATGGACAGAAGACTGCCAGAAGGCTTTTGAAGAATTGAAGAGAAGATTAACAACAGCACCTGTCTTGACTCTTCCTTCAGGGTCAGGAGATTTTGTTGTTTACAGTGATGCATCAGGTAGTGGACTAGGATGTGTTTTGATGCAACATGGCAAAGTTATTGCTTATGCATCGAGACAGTTGAAGGTCCACTAGAAGAACTATCCAACACACGATCTGGAGTTAGCAACAATTATATTTGCATTGAAGATTTGGAGGCACTACCTTTATGGGGAGAAGGTAGACATCTTTACAGATCACAAGAGTCTGAAGTATGTATATACTCAGAAGGAGCTTAACATGAGGCAGAGACATTGGCTTGAATTGATGGTAAATTTTGACATAGATCTGCAGTATCATCCGAGAAAGGCGAATATCGTAGCAGACGCACTCAGCAGGAAGCCTACGGCTTATTTATTGACGATGCAGCCCGAGTTATTGAGAGATCTACAGGAGCTTCAGATAGAGGTTGTTCTACCAGGACAGAGTGGCTTGCTGGCTAATCTTGAAGTTAAGTCGTCACTTGTGGAAAGGATTAAAGAGGCATTGCCCACCGATGCTAGATTTCGAAGACTGAAAGAGAGGACAGAAGCATGCATGCAGACAGGACTTCGCATACACGAAGACGGGACATTGAGGTTTGGAAATCACCTGTATGTTCCAAATGGAGAATTGAGACAGGAGTTAATGACTGAAGCACATAGCTCTATGTACTCTGTTCACCCAGGAGGAACCAAGATGTACCGAGACTTAAGACAGTATTATTGGTGGCATGGAATAAAAAGGGAGATTGCAAGATTTGTGGCTAAATGTTTAGTCTATCAGCAAGTAAAGGCCGAGCATCAGAGGACTGCAGGTATGTTACAACCTCTTCCTATACCAGAATGGAAGTGGGAACATATTACGATGGATTTTGTCACAGGATTTCCAAGGAGCCCTAGCGGAAGAGATGCGGTATGGGTTATCGTGGATCGACTCACTAAATTGGCACATTTCTTGCCATTTAGAGTTGGACAGTCCACAGAGGTACTAGCCGACATGTATATGCGACAAATTGTAAGATTACATGGAGTGCCGGTTAGTATTGTATCGGATCGAGATTCGAGATTTACATCTCATTTCTGGCGAAGCATGCAAGAGAGTCTTGGCACCAGACTCAAATTCAGCACAGCTTACCATCCACAGACAGATGGTCAATCGGAGCGCACGATTCAGATCTTGGAGGATATGTTGCGATCGTGTATGCTAGACTTTGGAGGATCTTGGGAAGATTATTTGTACTTGGTGGAGTTCTCCTACAATAATAGTTATCAGGCCAGCATTCGGATAGCACCATTCGAGGCATTATACGGAAGAAAGTGCAGATCGCCAATATGTTGGAGTTACGTTGGTGAACGTCAAATACTGGGTCCAGAATTGGTAACGCAGATAGTGGAGAAGGTAAAACAGATCCAGAATCATCTTCGAGCAGCTCAGGACAGACAGAAGCATTGGGCTGATACGCACAGACGTCCCCTAGAGTTCAAAGAAGAAGAGCACGTATTCTTGAGGATTTTGCCCACTCGAGGTACTATTAGATTCGGGAGCAGAGGCAAGTTGAGCCCAAGGTATATTGGGCCATTTGATATTCTAGAGCGCATTGGTGAGGTGGCTTATCGTCTTGCATTACCACCATCCTTAAAGGGAGTGCATGACGTATTCCACGTCTCACAGTTGAGAAGGTACGTGATCGACCCAAGTCACGTAGTCGATCATTCAGAGATCGCAGTGGGCCCTAGCTTGAGATATAAAAAACAACCAGTTGGCATACTCGACATCAGTGAGAAGACACTACGAGGACAGACAATCAGACTGGTTCGTGTAGCTTGAAAACATCATTCCCCTGGCGAATCGACCTGGGAATGGGAGGATAGTATGCGCCAGCGTTATCCCCACTTATTCGCGGAGGCAGTTATCACCTAAGCAATATTGTAATTTCTATGTTTTTTCCTTTAGTAGCTTATTCTTTGATTGCGAGGACACAATCCTCTTAAGGGGGGTAGATTGTAAATACCCTGATTTTTTAGAATAATTTTAATATAATTTTCCCCAATTTGTTCGGTATTTTTCTGGATGAAGAACCAAGGTAATTGTGATCAAAAGATTTTTAAATGATGTTAATTAATGTTAAAATATTATGGAAATAATATTTTATGGTGTAAAATGGAAAACTGGAAATAGGGTAATTTTCTGCGAATTTATTGGACTCCGGAAACGCGTTTAAAGCCCTAAAAACTATTGGATATACAAACCGAACCAAACCTGACTGAACCGAACCAAACCTGACTGAACCAAACCAAATCTGACTGAACCGAACCAAACCTGACTGAACCGAACCAAATCTGACTGAACCAAACCAGCATAATGGGTCGGGTCGGGTCGGGTCGGATCCGAGTCAAACCCGACCCGAACCCGAAACCCAAGTGGAAACCCTAGCCCCCGCCGGAATTCCTATAGCATCCCTATAAAGCCGTCTCGACGTGCGTGCCCAGCCCTCGGAAACCCTAGCTCGTCCGTGCCGTCACCCCCACTCCGACCTCCCTTGCCTAAACCCTAGCCGACGACGTCGCCCAGCCCAACTCCTCCGCCAGGCATCCCTCGACCAGACCCTTCGTCAGCTCCCCTGACCCGCAGCCGACCAATACTCCTCCGTCGCAGTGCAGTCTCCGGCCATTTCATCCCCTGACGGCCCACGTAAACCCCCACTCCAGCCTGACTTCCCCCACGGCTGAACCGCGATCCCTCCGGCCAACTGTGCAGAGCCGCCCGCCGCCCTAGCCCGACCTCGCCGACCCCGAGCCGACTCCCTCTAGCAAAGCCCCCGCCGCTGTCTCGATCAGAACCCTAGAGCAGCAGACACACGGACACAAGAGCTCGACCAGGACACGAGCAGGACACGAGAATTCAGACTTCTCGGAGCCCAGTTCAGGTAACGTTTCCTCTCACCTCGTAACTCCATTTTCGATTCCGTCTGTTGCAACGCATAGACTGTGTAACCCTCTCGATGCCCGTGTAATCCGCTCGGTGCATCGCATCCTGTGGTGATCGTAAACCGCGATCCAAAAACAGGAAAAACAATACCCTGTTTCACCCCGGAACTGAGTACGCCCCCCCAAACGGGACGACTTGGTCGCACGCGGTCTTTACCGAAATATGCGCGACGTTGATACGGACGTGCGAGATTTCACAGAAGTTGATTTGAATGTGCGTGCACACCGGAATCAACGTGTATCCGCCGACAACGCCCCGTATCCACCTAATCTGGAACACGCTGTAACTTTGTGTACACACGTCGGATCGAGACGAAATTTGCGCCATCGGACTCGTAGCAATACGCTGGTCCTGTGACCCAAGTTTGGTTCGATTCTGAGAACGTTGACAAAATCGCGTATTGTGGGCCCCACCGGCTCTACTTGACGGGCGATTTTGTGATCGGCTCATCAGAATCCAATTCTGGAAGTTTCGTTGGGTTCGTATCATCGTTCCTGACTTTTAGACACTGAGTTTGAGGAATTTGGAGACCTTTGACCCTGACATGCTTTTTGGTGCAAAGTGGCCCACATGTGGACCCCGCTTTGGCCCGGAAATATCATTTTTGTCCTTGTGTTCAAATTGGACTTAAGGACAGGCATTTTTAGCTATTTGATATCTTCTGAGACTGTTGGTAATATTTATTACAGATTTTGGAGGAGTACCTACAGGATCCACTGATACAGGGACGACTGTTGGTATTCGAACTCCAGGCAAGTGTACCTTGCCAAACTCTGCAGTATTGTTACATATTTTCCTTGCTTCATTATATTGCTGTGCATGCTTAACCTAGGACCGTGTGACTTACTCAGCGTCCGATTAATAGTCGGGTGCCAACACCGTACGCGGTGTTGTGTATTGTCCTCTAGAGATGGACATTCGTGACACTTTATATTCTCGTACTTGTCTTATCAAGTACACTATGACCCAGGACACTTGACACTATTCATGAGACATGATCTTCCTGAGATATTTATGGTGATTCTGTATAGGATACAGGACTTGACAGAGATACTATATTCATAGATACTTTATGACTTGTGCATTAGCTATGATCCCGCTTGACATGGATATGAGACGTTATGGTCATGATATGCGTGGTTACATTGGGTGGGGAGAGACACACAGGCTACAGGCTATTTTATATATATATCTACTACTATTGTGAGGTCGTAGACTCTCGTAGCAGAGCTAGGCACATTACATGTTATTACCGCTACCGGCTCCCCGACACAGAGCTTGTAGTGGCTCAGCCTGAGTACTCGTGTTGCTCTCATCTTACATTTCACATAGATGGTTACTTACTTGCCCTATTTATTTCATTATGCTCTGTACTGCTTATATTTTGGCTTGTATTATTATTTGTACCTTGCTATGTCCCCTGAGGACCTGGATATGGATTATGTCCCCAGGATTTGAGGACGAGATCTATCCCGAGGTATACGGGACTGCAGCAGGAGCTGATCCAGGTGCTATACCGCCATCCGAGGACGAGGTGTTAGCTGAAGACTTTTCCTGAGCATCTATGTTTCATGACCAGCATTTACTTTATTCAGTCATTTACATTCTGGTCTGTTGAACCATTGTATTAGATTTTTATAGGGTTGTTCCCCGAAGCACTTTATTGAGACTAGTTGATGATTTACATTTCTTATATCTGTGGATCATATTTTATTCTTGTATGGATGAGATTAGTTGTGCCATGTTGTCGTAGACTTGATTTTACAGCTTAAGCATGCCCCGATGGATCCATTAAATTAGGTTTGTCCATCGGTGTGTGCTGCTGGCCATTGCCACGTGTCTAGTCCCTCGGTATTTTGGGACTGGGGCGTGACATAGGAGTAGAGAAGTGCGCCCAGAGTACTTAACATCACTTGGCGCACTTTCTAAGAAATTTGTGAAACACACACAAGTACGCTCACTAGAACTTCGCTTTATGCGCCAAAGGTTCTCTGCGTACCTTTTGTATGCATTCTCCGGCCAACTTTGCATTCTCTGACTTGCTGTTCTAGGGTACTATGAGCAATCCAATTCAAGAAAAATAAAATCATCAATGAGACAAGTTCTAAGTGTTACCCAAAAATAAAACCAATCAAATGATTAAAACAAGTTCTACTAAGAATCAAAGCAAGATTCATGGTTGTTCCTTCGGTTGGCAAGATGTACTTGCGTACGGTCAAGTTTTAGCCTAATACTACCAAGGTCACCCACGGCCAAGGCCAAGCTCGGCTGCTCTCGGTGAAGGCTGAAGAAGTGAAGAAGGAAAGAGAAATGAAAGAAAAAGAAAAGTGAAGGAAAGAGAAATAATTTGTTTAAATAGGCAAAATGTTGATTGTAGGCCAATGGATCATAATCCATGCCCCTCTCTCGGGTTCATCCCAGCCATCGACACGAAAACCAAGGGACCAATGGTCCAAAGCATGCAACTAAGGAATTTTTTTGCAAAAATAACATAGACAATGCATGGATGACATAAAGTATAAAGTAAGCAATTAAACATAAAGCAAGTTATACACGTATTAAATGCGTATATCGGATATGTATACTAGAACAGTGAGACGGGTCCCACAGTTGGGTATCAGTACATTATATGAAGACGATTTTAACGATAATTTGAATGTTGAGGTAGGTATCTTAAAATTAGAAATTAAAGAAGTTTTAGATAGTTTACTTACTTTATATGAAGAAAATATTGTATTGAGCCAACCCCGTACAACCATTCAAGGTAGTAGTAGCTCCGATTTTATGTCTACATTATCTCATGCTAAATGTGTACTACAAAGGAAGAAACAAAAATAATCTTCCCTACCAACTAAAAAATTGTTCTTATATTTAAATTCTTATGAAGAAGAAGAAGAAGAAGATGAATCTAGATCATATTTTTCAATTTTAGAATTATGGAAAATATAAGAAAAAAATATAACGTATACTTTCTTCTATAGCACGTGATCTTCTAATGGTCCCAGTGTCCACGGTAGCATCAAAATCTTGTTTTAGTGCAGGTTCAATGATGCTAAGAAAGAAGAGTAGCATGATGTTGTCAGATATTTTGGAAGCCTGTGTATGAGTTCAAGATTGTGTTCGTACTGAAAACGAACTCAAAACTTAAGAGTTGAAAGTGCCGACATCAGTTAGCTGGACTTTCAGTCTCTTACTTTGGAGGACGCTATTGGAGGAGGACCTGGACAATAAACTTTGATGGAAGACAGATGACGAAATTTTTTTTGAATATTTTATTAAATTTTTTAAGGAAATAAAATCTGAACTTTCAAATTTTTTTTAGTTAATGTTATAGCAAATTTAAATATATTAACATTAATAAAAAATTACCAACTTTTTTTCTTCTCAAAATTTTGTTTTTTAAAAAAAAATTGGTCCGACCTGGACCCAGCTCGGTTCGGCCCGCCCCCGACAGGATCATGGGTCCAGACTGGGTTCTATATTTTTGTTTTCGGGCCTGACCCGCTTCCTTACCCGGACTATGCCCGGCCTGATCCAAACCCGGTCGAACCCGGTGAGCGCGGGTCACGGCCCGACCCGACCTAATACACAACATTACCTCACCAGACCTCTCTGTCACGTCGAACGTCCAGATCCTCGAGATAACGGTCGTCACGATCATTCATGTCCATGGCCTCACGGGATTCTTTGGCCAGGGGTAAATAATTTATTTGTCTATTCACATACTTACCTATAAGCATAAGACTGACTATAACACAATTGTCTATAACCTTCAGCTTGATTTTGTGAAAAGGTTAAAGAAGTCATGTTTCGTTTTTGGGACAAAAAATATATCTCTACTATTATAATACGGCTTAGAACCGGCTCCAAATTAAGCCATCTAAATCATATGTATATTATCAATCAATTAATTTAAAAACTTAAAAAAATAAGTACCGTAATCGTAGTTGTTTTCTCACGTAGTTGACAAAAAAAGTAAAAAAATAAAATTCTCCTAACTACCTGAACATATGTAAATCGTAAAGTATTTTAATTTTTTTATATTTAAACTAACTAAATAATATTATCTAACTAAACACATATCCAGAATTTTAAATATATATTTATAATAAATTATAACTAAAATATATTCAAAATATATTTAAAATATTCTAGCATAATTTAAATTTCTATAATTCAATAATATCGTAGATTTTTTCTTTTATTTTTCTTACGTGCAACACACGTAAAAGTAACTATTAGATAGGTAAGCAGGGCCGCCCCTGCCCCAGGACAGCTAGGGCGACCGCCTAGGGCCCACGGATCAGGAGGGCCCAAAATATTAGTTTAAACATATATATACTAATAATTTTGTATCTAAAATAGAACTAGTATATACTATGGATCTCTTTTAACACAAATAGTTGTGGTGTAGTTGTTATTATGTTAGATTTGTACATTGGAGGTCCAAGGTTCAAGTTTTCGTGGAACCTTTTTTTTAATTTTTTTTTCAGTTTTTAAATTATTTTTTATATTATATATTGGGATCCCATTTTGAAAGTTCATCTAGGACCCCATAAACTTAGGACCGGCCCTGTAGGTAAGGATAGCAATTTGTAACTCCCAGATAATTTAGAATGCTATCATGTATGAGATTAAACTTTATGGTATCAACTTATAAGTTTTGAGATAATTAATGCATTTAGTTACTATTAAGGCTTGAAATAGTGACATATATATACAAATTGGGCCAGGCTATACACATTCCACCCTCTACTTAACACACCTTATATTAAATTAAATAAAAAATAATTTATATTAAAAGACATAATTATCCATTCTTCGGTCGGCCACCGGCGAACCCCACTCCCCTCACCCTCTCCTCCTTCTCCGGCCGCCCCCGACGAACCCCCCCCCCCCTCTTGCCACCCTGCTGCCCGTGCCCGCCCGCGCACCCCCCTCCCGACCCCTGTGTGCGGGGTTCTGCCGCGCGCATCACCCCCGCGCGCACGCCTCCGCTGCACGCCGTCTCTCGCACGAGTGCCTCCGTCGCACGCTGCCTCCCGAGCACCCCCCTCCAAGACCGTGCCGCTGCTGCTGCTCCCCCCACCCCCCACGCGGGCACCTCCACCGCGTGCCGCATGCCGCCCCCGCGCTGGTGCCTCAGCCGCACGCCCCCCCTGCACACGCGCCTCTGCCCGCACGTCCCCGCGACCCCGCCGCCGCTGCTTCTTCCCCCACACCCGTTCGCGGGCGCCTCCGCCGCGCGCCGCACATGTCCCAGCGACCCCGCTCGCGGGTCCCCGCACCTCCTCCCGCTTGCTGCGTTCCCGCGACCCCGCCTCGACAGCGTGGGAGCAGACGACGAGGGTAAAATGGTAATGTAGTGAGATGTGTTTAAGATTTTGGTAATTTTAAATTAGATAAATTTGAATGTGTTTAGCATTTGTGTTGTGTTAAGTAGAGGATGAGATGTGTGTAGCCCGACCTATACAAATTATGTCACCACCACATTAACTTCATATTCATATATATATTTTTCCCAACTAACGGTAAACTTTTATGTCACCACTGCCACCACCACCACCAAGAAGTCTCTCCCAAATCAGCACCCTCCTAACCACCTGTAGCACCCTCCCCTCCCTCAAACGCATCCACGCCCTCCTCATAACCCACAACCTCCTATCGAACAACCTCCCCACAGCAACAAAGCTCCTCTCCCTTTACTCCCATCTCTCCCCCACGACCCCGCACCATGCCCACCACCTGTTCGACGCAATTCCCCACCCGGACGCCTTCCTCTTCAACACCCTCCTTCGCGCCTACTCCGACCGAGGCCCGCTCACGCAAATCTTCCCCCTCTACCGCCACATGCACGCGCTACAGATCCCTCCCGACCGCTTCACCTTACCGTTCGTCCTCCGCTCCTGCGCTCTACTTTCCGACCTCCGTGGCGGCAGGCAGGCCCACTGCCACGCCCTCAAGCACGGCCTCTCCTCTGACACCTACTTCTCCACTGCCGCCATCGTAATGTACTTTAACTGTGGACAAATTCCCGACTCCGAGTCTGTATTCGGGTCATGCAGCGAGAGGAACGTCGTGCTGTGGACTTCGGTTATCGCAGGCTACGTCCAGAACTCGGTCTTCGGCAAGGCGGTGGTTATATTCCGGGAGATGGTTATGGTTGGCGGAGTTATGCCCAATGAGGTCACTCTCGTTAGTGTGATTCCGGCGTGTAATGAACCGGAGTGGCTGCGCTCGGGGATGGCGGTACATGGGTTTGCCATGAAGATGGGCTTGGATAGGTTCGATACTCTGTCCAACGCTCTGGTTTCCATGTACGGTAAGTGTGGTGATCTGCGGGTCGCGAGACGTTTGTTCGACGGGATGGAGAGGAGCAGGAGCTTGGTCTCGTGGAACGCGATGATTGCGGTGTACGAGCAGGGCGGAGACAAATCAAAGGCGGTGGAGCTGTTCCGAAGGATGGTTGCGAACGAGGAGGTGGATTTCAATGCGGTGACGTTGGTGAGCGTGGTGTCTGCCTGTACGAGGCTAGGAGCTCTCGACACCGGCAAGTGGGTTCATGAGCTGGCTAGAAGAAGGGGGCTCGAGACGGATGTTAGGGTCGGGAATGCGCTTCTGGACATGTACTCTAAGTGCGGGAGCTTGGACTCTGCTCGGGATGTCTTCGAGAGGCTTCAGTCGAGGGGGGTAGTCTCATGGAGTGCCATGGTTGGGGCTTATGCATCCCATGGACTTGCTCGGGCTGGAGCTCTTTGATAGGATGGAGGCCGAAGGGGTCAGACCGAATAGCTTCACTTTTACTGGAGTCTTGGCAGCTTGTAGCCATGCGGGTCTTGTGGAAGAAGGGATGAAGCATTTTGGTAGAATGAGGAGTGAATATGGAACATCTCCAACATTGGAGCATTGTGCTTGTATGGTGGACCTCCTAGGCCGAGCTGGTAGGCTAAGAGAAGCTCATGAATTTGTGAAGGAGATGGAGGTGAAGCCTGACACGGGGGTTTGGGGAGCTCTCCTTGGTGCCTGTAGGATTCATGAAGATGTTGAGATGGCCGAGACGGTGGCAGATGATCTTTTCAAGGTGGAACCTCATAACGTCTCGTTCTATGTCCTTATGTCAAATATTTATGCGGATGCCGGCAAGTGGGAGGGTGCGGCGAGGATGAGGAAACTGATAAAGAAGCAAGGATTGAAGAAGATCCCAGGACGTAGTTGTTTGGAGTCATCAAAATAGGTAGGTTATGATACTCTCCTTATGTGGCCAGCATACTAATACTACTTGCATAACCACATTTGATTCCAAGTATTATGATTGGTTATGGGAGCTTGAGGTTATATTGTCATCATCCAAGCCTTTCCTTCATTTCCTAAAATTATATGAACATCCTTGCGTCTTATTTCTGGTCCTTGGACGTGCATCAGAGGGCAAGATAGTGAGCTTCTTGGGATCTAAAATAATGCAATCATTCACCAAAGTTCTCATTCAAGATGGAAGCAACATCTTCGCATTTTTATGTACATGGAAAGAATTGGAACATAGAGGAAAGATATCCCAAACTGCTATATCACAAACAACATTTGAAAATGGTTAATGGAGGCAAATTGGGCATTGAAGAAGAATATGGCTATAGCTGGTATTGTACTGATTTTTGCTATTTCCAGCCTCAGTAACTTTCTTTCCCTTCTCTTTTGCGGAAAATAGTTCACCTAAGCAATGTTTTAAGTCAATATTACTTAACAGTTGTTCTCAACAATGCATGGGAATATTTATATACACATTTCCATCAAACCATCAATACAGCATTACACCACCTTTGCATTGCAATGTTGCTCTTTAAATTTAGCATATGTTGTCAACCAAGTAATTGAATAGTTTTCTAATTGCGCACATTTTGCTTTTATATCATGCATCGACACGTATTTATAGGAGATTGTCATTCCTTTACTCTTTGGCTTAATGTGTCAAAGAGATGAATGCAATTTCCAAAAGCAAATCCTATCATTTTACCTCTTTGTCTATACTCTTTATAGTCTAGGGGGAACTTTGAGGGTACTCCTTGGTTGCATGATCTTAAATTGCATATTCAAAAGTTACGTTTATCTACCTTTACGTTTATCTAACTAGCCGCCTAGATTCTATAGCATTATCCTCTTATGCTTATAGCTAGCTTGATTAGGAATTTGACACAAACATAGAGGGTTGAACTTATATTGACAATTCACTACAAAAAAAATTATCATTTTCGAAGGCAATATTTCATCGGAACTGACAATTTGCTGTCGAAAATACTTTTTTCCGAAGGTATCCTGCCGTCGTATGACCTCGTAAATGTGAGCATAGGAAAAGATTTTTTTCCGGCAAACCGTCGGAAACGTGAATATTTGCGAGAGAAAATTACCATCGTAATTGTTTTCTCACCGTCGCAAACAAGCTTTCTAAACATTAGACGAATGGATATTTTCGATAATTCAATGCCTTCGGAAATAATGATTTGGTTGTCGAAAATGTTTACAAACACGACAAACAATTTATTTTTCGATAATGTGTTTCTGACTATAAATATTTCTCAAAAATACTACTTCCGATAGACGATTTATTTGCAACTATATTTTTTTTTATCAATAATAGAAACTTACGAAAATAAAGGAACATCGAAAAAAGAAATTTAGCTTCTCAAAAAAATGATTGTAAGATTATATTAATTCCTTGTTTGAACTTTGATACATTGTACAATTTTGATACATTATATTTACACTCATTTCTTCTTACAAATGTTTGCTTACATGTACAAATAATCTCCTATTACTTACATTTCATACAAACTAAGAAACATGGAAATAGTCCTTATATGGTTTCCAACCAATATTTTCCATCTCAATTCTCTATCTTTTGTGAGCTGCTAGCAGACTACAACCTATGGATAGTTGAGATGCTGGCGACTGAGATCTCTCCCTTGCTGTGTTGTCTCATAGGTTGTAGATGCCAGCCTCTTCACGGTCCTCAGACCTCGTGATGCTTGTTCGGACTTTGATCTCTTCATTTATAGAGTCCACTAGCGTCATTGATGATTCGTATTGCATTGACAAGCTATTCAAATGTTGTGTTTGGCGTCAAAAGTTCATTATAGGTTCTATTTCGGGTAACTTGCCCATCTTCGATAACCTGAAGGAGTAAAGAAACTAAACATCATAATATAGGAGTGCATTTCAAGAAAATAAGAACAACTATAGTCTACAACAATTGGAATGAGAAACTGCACCTCATGTAAAGACAATCTCCATAAATCTGCCTACTGACCAGTTGGCACCTGCTGCAACGTGAATGGTGCCCTAGAGTTTTCTACCTACAACAACAGATATACATGTACTAAGTGACAAGCTATTATCATTCAGGTCGAAAAGGTAAAAGGTGAAATACTTACAGAAACAACAGAAAAGTTGGATATTATGTCATCAAAGAAACACCTTGAAAATCAATGTAATACAAAAGGAACATAATATATGTTTCCCAATAACTCTTAAGGGCTTGAGGGGGTTAAATCAATGTAATTTTCACAGGCTTGAGCAAATTCGATGTAATTATTTTCAATGTAATTTTCACACCAATCACCGTTTTCATTGATTTAACCCCTTTAAGGAACATAATCAAAGTCTGTGAAAATAATTATTTTAACTCAGAAGCTTTGCTCAAGCTTGTGAAAATAATTTTCACCAATCATCAATAACCTTAAGGAATTCATATGCACATGTGTGAACCATTGCATGAATAAAAAGAGTTATTACCAGGTCCAAGGAGCTTTGGAATATTCATTATTCCATGGTGTTAGTAATGTATGTGAGAAGGATCCATGAGGTTTTCAACTAGAACATCATACCTGGAAGATCAATTAGTCAATTGTCAGAACCTAACATAAATAAAAGTCTCTATGCCATGAAAATATCAGCATGTAAGAACAATTTTCAAATAAAAGGTAGTTTCTTTGCCTATTAATTATACAACATAACATCAGCTATCCAGTTTCTTTCAACGTCGACACTCGGACCCACACAACTTTCAAGAAGTGACAGAACCAATTAAATCAGCCTACTGAAAAAATTAAATTAGCTGCAAGCATGATGATCAAGTTTATTAAAAAAATTAACTATGAATTAACGAAAAGATAACCTCAATTGCTTATCATTGCCAAAAATCATAGTATAAACATGAAAGGACAATGTTAGAGCAACTTTACAATAAATCATTCAAAAAGGGCACAAATTTAGGCGTTAAGTAGAATAATTTGGATAATTATTTTTTCACCACAAACAAGCTAATTTTCATTAAATATGTAGCTCAAAAAACTAGGAGCAGTAGTTTTAATTCCAACATAACTAGAAGATTTCCCCACCCAATCGTAGTCTGCGACTTAACTACAGCGGCTTAAAAAAAACTAATTTGTTAATACATAATGCATACATTTCTATGACTATACCCTCGTTCCTACAGATTCAAGATACAAGTAACGAAGATCGAATCAAAATTCTCCCTTTCTATGAGCTACCTTAAACAAATAGTCAAGGTTTTTCGTGGACAATTGATGTTACAAGGATCCCACTTGTTATAAACTGGGTGAACTTTCCATACCATAAGTTGACAAATGAAAGATTGGATATGATCACATGATACATTAGCTCGCACAAGTACCCGCGGTTGGAAGTAAGCTCTTCTTTGTGGAACTTGTCCCATCAAATCTTTCCATGTCCGTCAGTTTTCCATTATTTCATGATACAAGTAAAATTAATATAGATGGGAAGTAAAGAGAAAATATATGTTAACCTTCAGTTTCCATGTTTGTTAATCATGAGATAAATTTATTGTGAAACAATCAGAGCTCTCAGGTATCAAATTTTAACGGTCAACATCACTATAGTGAAGTCGTAGTTTCTATAGTGACTGGGTATCTCAAGTCATGGACACGACATGAGCAATCTATTACCATTATAAGGTTGACCTATGTTTTGTTTATATTAGCACTCATTTCCTTTATAAGGACTTAGATATGGAATCTATCATAACATCATCTTCAATATAATATAATCCCTCGAGGCTTGAGCTCAACTCCGCGACAAGGTTCTTCAGCCTCTCGTTGAAGCACACGGCCAACTAGTTCAAAAATTCTACGCAATTGATGCCTGATAATGGGTTGAGCTCCCGCAAGTACGGGATACAGCCGATAGGGCCAACATTTATCACGAGAATCTTCCGTGCATCCAAGTTTTATAATCTCTAAAGGGAAGAACAAGAAAAAGAAACATCACTAGCCATATTACTAGACTGGCGACAAGTTATTAACAACCTTATAAATTGGTGGATAGAGTGAATGGAATTAGTAATGTTAGATGCAGTCTATATTTTGAGATGAGGTCTTCGATGAATGCACTAGGAGGCATCGTTGCTCTCTGAGGCACCAATTGTATGAGAGTTAAATAGTTGTTGATGAAATCGTTGGAACCGATAGCAACGAAAAAGAGGGATGCTTTTAATAGGCTCAAAGCTGGAAGTATCATAAGGGTTGCGAGTAAGGTTCAAAGTATCGATATCGGAATCGGTATCGTACCATTCCTATGAGTATCGGGATCGGCGGTATCGGTGGTTTTGGATCAGAGTATCGGATTTTTTGGTATCGGAAAGCAAACAACTATTAGTAAATTATTAACATTTTAGAAAATATATTTTATACATTTATGTATAATTTAAAGTATTTCCAGTGTTGTTTTTTTGTATTTTTGAAATTGAATGAAATAGTAGTCACCCTTGTTGATTGATTTATATGCAATAGATAACTTTTCCTCTTTTATATGCTTTTACAACTTTACTATGCTTTTATACCCTTGCTAATTGGTCTTTTTAATTCAATTTTCTTTGCCGAATTGGCCGAAAAAAGAGACCTCTAATGTCGGTATTTGTCAGTATCAGATATCGGTCGGTATCAGATTGGAACATGTCAAACTGTATCGGTATCGGCTGTATCGGATCGGTATAAGATGATACTTCAAACTATGTTGCGACGATGTAGTAGCTGATATTGGCATAATTGTCAATCTATGCATCTAAATTGATGCGTCCACCCTAACAAAAAATAAAAAATATATATATAAATTGAGTGCAAATTCATTTGACACCATAAATTCAGTTTATTAGTACATCGTATATAAGACTATGATCAATAGAATTTTTCTCATGTTGAAGCCAAATGAACCAAAAGTTTGTCAACAAAAACAATAAAACAAGATAAAACTTAGTATATTGCATAACTATATGAAATGCCCCAAATGATATAAATTACATAACTATATGAAATGCCCAGAATAGTTTGGAATGTATATGTTGTATTCAAATTATAAACCCTTTGCTACTATCAACATCATAATTATTCATTCCTTAATAGCAAGTTATTCTCAAGTAAAACACAAAGAACCCACAACATCAAACTCAAGGAGGTATTCTATCAAACACTTGAGAGATAGGAACTCACCCACAGATTCTAATCCAGTCCCGGATGATCCGGTAGAGCAGTCGGACGAGGTCCTCCCTGTCCCCAGCAACGACAGCAGTATTGACCTCCAACACCTTGGCCTAGTCAACTCATCTTTCATATCTTTGATCCTGCAATCATTACTACTATTCATCATGACCTCCTCGTCCGAGACTGTATCCGTGTCCGAATCGAGATTGAGGGAGCCAAATGTGGAGGATGTGAGCGCGATGACGTGCCTCTGGCTGTCGTCAACTTTCTCCGACGATGCGCCGCAATGGTGGACCGACATGCAGTTGTTGCGGAAGTGCGGAGGGGGTGGTAGGATCCCCCGCCGGTCACAATGGGCCGGCTTGGAGATGGTACAACCCATTGGGTGAAGCCCTGGGCGTACATGAGAGATTAAGGGGGCGATTGGTCGAATTTGGGAGGAGGGAATTTGGAATTTGGGGAGGGAATTTGAAATTTGGAATTTGGGGAGGAAATTTTTAGGTAGGGTTGGAAATTTAAACTTTTCATTGCTAAAAAACAATAAGAAAATATATAAAAGTATCGTTTTAGTTACAAAATTTATGTCCTCGCAATTAGTCTACTACTTTCGACCGGTCTAATACGTCCTCATAAATAATAATATTCTTTTTTCGAGAAAGAATTATTCCGGTCGGAAATAGTATTTGTGCCAACAACTCCCGCCAATTATTGAGCATTTTCGACCTAAAAATAGCTATTTTTCGAGCGCGCTTTTTACATCTGAATTAGTATAGACTTTGATGAGATACTTCCGATGGAACAATATTTTTGTCGCAACTACTACGTTTTTCGAGAACCCTCGTAAATATGTCGCAAATGAGGGTTATTTTTGTAGTGATTAGTCATAAATTTTTTTTTTGTCAAATCTTTCACAGAGCTTTATTATGCTCCATAGCCGACGTCATTTTAATGAGAGAAGCCTTGGATGTTGATGATTGACACGTATTTATACATGCCCCTGGGATAATCATAGAAGCATATATATGAAAAAGTAGTAGGAGAGAATAATCTAGATCTTTCATTCATCATGATATTACATATATATACATCAACATATCAACTTGGGCCTAAGCCACATGGGCCAATCACCATATATACAATTTAATCCCGATACTCTCCCCCCCCCCCCTCAAGTTGGAGCATGCAAGTCACAAATGTCCAACTTGCGCAAAAAAAACTCAAATTGTCGTTTGTCCAATGCTTTGGTGAAAACATCTGCCAATTGCACATCTGTCGACACATGAGATGGACGAATAACCCAATCAAGAAACAATATCTCTCAAAAAGTGACAATCCACCTCAATGTGTTTTGTGCGCTCATAGAAAACTAGATTCTGTGCAAGATGTAAATCAGATTGAATAACAAAACAAATCTATAGTACATGAATGTTGTACCCCCAAACTGCCAAGCAACCCTTTGAGCCACTTAAGCTCACATGTGACCGCCGCCATCGCACGGTATTTTACTTCGGCCGAAGAGTGGGACACCGTCACCTATTTTTTCGTCTTATAAGAGATAGACGAATCACCAAGAAAAATCAACCAACCAGACAAAGAGCATCTCGTGATGGGACAACTCGCTCAATCGGAATCACACAACCCCCGGAGCCGCAAATCACAGTCAGAGCGAAGAAGAATGTCTTGACCAGGACAACCCTTCAGATATCTAACAACCCTTAAAGCCGCATCCCAATGATCACGCCGGGGCTCATGCATAAATTACGACAAGATGTGAACAACGTAAGCCAAATCAGGCCGAGTAAACGAAAGATAAGCCGTCCCACGAGTCGCCCATATGCTTCCCCATCCGACAATAATGGACTTGTAAAGCGTGCCAGTTGATGATGTTGTTCCATGGGAAAGCTTGCGGGTTTCGCCCCCAACAATCCTGTCTCAGAGATAATGTTAAGTATATATTTCTGTTGGCACAAAAAATTTCTCTCCGCACTTCGAGCTACCTCAACTCCAAGAATAAACTTCGACACCCCAAGGTCCTTCATATGAAAGCATGTACTCAAATAATTCTTAAAGGCAGTAAAAGTCGCATAATTATTGCCAGAGAGAATCAAATCGTCGACATACACAAGAACATTTATCTGAACATCACTCTTATGAAGAGTAAAAAGCGAGTAGTTAGAGTACAATTGGCAAAAAATGTATTTCCGTAAAGAAGACGCCAACTTCGCAAACCAACAACAAGGCGCCTGTTTAAGCCCATCTGATGTAGTTTTTAATTCTTTGCTGCAGCTACAACTACAGCTAGAAAAGAACGAACATTAACCATTTTTGCAACCGGAGCAAAAGTATCAGTGTAATCAATCCCTTAAACTTGATGATTGCCGAAAACTAGCAAACGGACTTTAAGCCGCTCAACACTCCCATCAGAATTATACTTTATCTTATACACGTTTTTCAGCCGGAAGCGTCTCCATTGTCAAGGTATCATTATCCTTCAAAGCCCGTATCTCCTTCTCCATAGCTTCACGCCACCCTGCATCTGTCAGGACATATCTGTCAGTGTATCTTATTTTATATCTATTTAATTGGTGGGCTTAATCCCTTAAACTTGACCATCTCCTTTAGCTTAATTGTGAATGAAATTATGTGGGCTTAGACCCTTGGATGTGTTTTAACTTCCAGGACATATCTGTCAGTGTATCTTATTTTATATCTATTTAATTGGTGGAAATAGTTACATAGCTTTTCACAGCAAGAAGTCCTAACTTTCTATGTATATATAGCTATCATGTTGGACACTTCTACCATAATGTTTTAATGTTCACGCATAATTGTTTTCGTCTAGCTATGTTTAATGTCCACAAGTAACTATTTGCCATTTCAATCATGCATCTGGTTTGCATCAGTCACACAACACCTACATACTCAGTTCATAGTAACTATTTTTTTTCTCTTTTGCTAAATGCTCTATTTCTCTAATGACTGAACTTGTTTAGAATGGTCATGCATTCTTTTAAATATTTTTATTCTGCATTGTTCTGATATATCATTACTACATATGCTTTTGAAAGAAAATGTTCGGCCATAATTCTAGATTGAATATAAGGGTTGAAGGCAAAATAGAATATATTAGGCATAAAGCCTAATTAATAAAACTCAAATTTGTAGATTTGAGTATTTGTATTATATTCTAAAGTAATACTTGTTTTGTATTCATTCCTATGGCAAACATCACCAAACTTGAGTTCGCTGCTCTTAATATTTTCGGAAGAAATTATTTAACTTGGGTTCTTGATGCTGAGATCCATTTGAGTGCAAAGAACCTAGGACATGCCATCAAAGAGAAAAATAAGGCAAGCGAACAAGACAAAGCCAAGGCAATGATTTTCATTCGACATTACCTCCATGAAGGGCTGAAATCCGAATATCTTGGAGTGAAAGATCCAGCTGTTTTATGGAAAAACATGGAGGAAGGTTATGATCATCAAAAGAGTGTGATACTCCCAAAGGCTCGCTATGATTGGATGCACCTGAGGTTGCAAGATTTTAAAACGGTGAACGAATATAACTCTACAATGTTCAAAATCATGTCTCAAATGAGATTGTGCGGAGATAATGTTACAGAAGAAGACATGTTGGAAAGGACATTTACTATATTCCATGCCACGAACATGCTCCTACAGCAGCAGTACCGTAAAAAATATTTTAAAAAATATTCTCAATTGATCTCATGCCTACTTGTTGCTGAACAAAATAATGAGCTCTTAATAAAAAACCATAACTCCTACCCTACTGGATCGCAGTCATTCCCTGAAGTGAATGCAAGTAACTATAGACATGGACGTGGTCGCGATCGTGGTCGTAATTATGGTCGTGGTCATGGTCGCGGTTATATTCGTGGTAGAACTCGACACCATGGTTGTCATAATTATCACGCCTTCAACAAGAAGGTTGGGCCATACCACTTGAAGTGGAACAACAATGGCGGAAAGCAAGAAAAAGAAAAGGGTGAGAAAATAGATTCTCCGAAGGATTATGAAGAAGTCTGCTATAGGTGTGGAGCAAAAGGGCCTTGGTCTCGTACCTGTCGTACACCAAAGCACCATATTGATCTTTACCAAACATCTATCAAGGGTAAAAGAAAGGAAAAAGCGATCAATTTTGCAGATTTCAATAAAATTGTTGATGATAAAAATGATCCAATGGAATTTACTCATTTGGATGTTAATGATTTCTTAAACGAGCCAAGTGAAGGAATTAATGAGATTAAGTTTTGGGGTGATGATGCTAATAATGACAATGGAAAAAACAAAAATGATTGAGTTGGGATTTAAACTATTTGAACTTTATTTTCCTAAGTTTAATTTTAGTTCAATGCTTGTATTGTCATGTTTCTAAGTCTTCGTTGTTATAAGTTTGAATTAATAAATTAAGTTTTATAATGTTTCTTACTCAATTTTTTTTTTGAAATATGAAAAATAATGATGCAATGAACAACTCCAATGGTGGAGATATATGTCTGGTTGACAGTGGATCAACACACACAATTCTTCGAGATCGAAAATACCTCTCGAACTTAAAATTAGCAAAAGCAAATGTTAGTACAATTTCTGGTACTACATAACTAATTGAGGGCTCTAGAAGAGCGAACATTATATTACCAGGGAACAAATATTTTGGTAAAAGAGGCTTTGTATTCTAGCAAGTGAAAAAAAAATTTGCTAAGTTTCAAAGAGATACGTCTCAATGGTTTCCATATAGAGACTATGAATGAGGGGAATATGGAATATCTATCTATTACATCCAATGATTCATGCCAGAAGCATGTGAAAGAAAAACTCTTAGTTTTCTCATCAAGATTGTATTATGCAAACATAAGTACCATAGAATCTAACACTGCGATAAACTAGAAGTTCAATGATCCAAAAAAATTTATGCTTTGGCATGATCGACTTGGCCACCCTGGATCGAGTATGATGCATCGAATAGTTAGAAACTCACGTGGGCATCCTCTAGAGGACTAGAAGATTCTTTTACCTCGTGATTGTGTGTATGTTACATGCTCACAAGGGAAATTAATTGTAAGACCATCTCTAATGAAAGTTAATCTTGAGTCCCCTATATTTTTACAAAGAATACAAGGGGATATTTGTGGACCTATTGACCCATGTAAGTCTAGATGGTCACATGTAAGTCTACAATCAACACGAATGATTGCTTTTTCCAAACTTCTTGCTCAGATTATAAGATTAAGGGCTCAATTTTCTGATTATTCCATCAAGACTATTCGTCTTGATAATGCCAGTGAATATACATCTCAAGCATTTAATGATTATTGCATGTCAATTGGCATTAATGTTGAACATTCAGTTGCACATGTGCATACTCAAAATGGACTTGCAGAGTCTTTTATTAAAAGGTTGCAATTGATTGACAGACATTTACTTTTAAGATCAAGTTTACCCACTTATGTTTAGGGACATGCAATATTACATCCAGCTACTTTGGTTCGTATTCGACCAAGTTTATTTCATCATTATTCACCATTGCAACTTGTATCTGGCCAGCAGCCTGATATTTTTTACCTAAAAGTTTTTGGTTTTGTGTTTATGTCCCTATTTCTCCACCTAAATATACAAAGATGGGCCCACAAAGACGTCTTGGAATTTATGTTGGTTTTGATTCCCCTTCTATAATAAAATACATTGAACCACTGACGGACGATTTATTTAAGGCAAGGTTTGCTGATTGCCATTTTGATGAGTCAGTTTTTCCGCCGTTAGGGGGAGATAAAATGTCACTTCCTATAGAACGACGTAAAATTACATGGAATGTACCATCTTTTATTGACCCACACACAAATAGATGTGAGCAAGAAGTAAAAAGGATCATTCATTTGCAAAATATCGTAAATTATTTGCCAGATGCATTCACTGATATTAAGAAAGTGACAAAATTTCATATACCGGCAATAAATACACCAACACAGATTGATATCCCTGAAGGACAACATGATGGCACAGTAAAATCGTGCATGAAAAGTGGACACCCTTTTTGCGCTAAAGATAAGAACCCTCGAAAAAAAAGGGTACGAGTAATTACTCCTGAAGAGGAAATAGTTTCAAAACATGAAAGCGCTATAGAAAATTTAACTGATCAGTATAAAGTAGCTCCTGAAGAGACACATGGCAATGGACAAATTTCAGAAGAGATATCTTTAAACTATATGAGTAAAGAGAAAGCTGGGATAGAAAGAAAATTACTATAGAAAATATTTTTGCTTATAGTGTCGCATTTGATATTTTTAATGAGAATCCTGAATCAAAATCTATTGATCAATGTCGACATAGAAATGATTAGGGATAGAAGCTGAATTAAAATCCCTAGAAAGTCGCAAAATATTTGGACCAGTAGTCCAAATTCCTGAAGGTATGAAACCTATTGGATACACATTAGTTTTTCGTAAAAAAACGCAACGAGAAAAATAAAATTATGAGATACAATGCACGACTTGTAGTAGAAGGATTTTCACAGAGACCTGGTATCGATTATGACGAAACATATTCCCCTGTGATCGACGCAATCACATTATGATACTTGATCAGTCTAGCATTCACAGAAAAAACTTAATATGCGGCTTATGGATGTTGTTACCGCATATTTATATGGGGCATTGGATAATGACATTTATACAAAAATTTTAGAAGGATTCAAATTTCCTGAAGCAAATAAACAAAGGTCTCATGGGTTATACTCAATCAAATTACAACGATCCCTATACGGATTAAAATAATATGAAAGAATATGGTATAACCGTCTTAGTGAATACCTTGTTAGAGAAGGATATATAAATAATCCAATTTGCCCATGTATTTTTATAAAAAGATCTAAAAATGGATTTTCCATTATTGCAGTATATGTTGATGACTAAAATCTTGTAGGAACTCCCGAAGAGCTTACAAAAATCGCTAATTATCTGATGAAAGCATTTGAGAAGAAAAATCTTAGAAAAACAAAATTTTGTCTCAGCCTGCAGATTGAGCATTTATCTAATAAATTTTTTATCCATCAATCTACCTATGCAGAAAAGATTTAATATGGATAAAGCTCATCCGTTTAGTAGTCCCATGGTTGTTCGATTGTTAGATAAAAAGAAAGATTCATTTCATCCTCGAGAGGATAATTAAGAATTATTAGGTCCAGAAGTACCATACCTTAGAGCTATTGGAGCTTCGATGTATCTTACAAATTGTACAAGACCTGATATAGCATTCTCAGTAAACTTATTGGTAAGATATAGCTTGAAACCAACAAAATGTCATTGGAATGGTATTAAACATATATTGTGTTATCTTCGCAGAACAACCGACATGGGCTTGTTTTACTAAAAAAAATTCAGAATCACAAGTTGTGGGTTATGCTAATGCTGGTTATCTATCTGACCCACATAAAGAAATATCTCAAAGTGGATATATGTTTACTTGTGGTGGTGCTGCAATATCATGACGTTCTATGAAGCAAACATTAGCAACTACTTCTTCTAATCACTCAAAAATTCTGGTATTGCATGAAGCAAGTCGAGAGTGCATATGGTTGAGAACGATGTTCAGCATATCCGAGAATCATGTGGGTTATCTTCAACAAAATATACTCCGACGATATTATATGAAGACAATGATGCTTATATTACACAAATCAGAAATGACTACAACAAAGGCGATATCATCAAAAAAATTCTACACTCACGAGCTACAGAAGAATGGAGACATTGACGTTCGGCAGATACAATCGAGTAAAATTTTTACTGATTTATTCACTAAAGCATTTCCAACCACAACTTTCAGAAAGATGATTCAGAATATTCGGATGCGTCAACTAAAAGATCTCTTGTCAGTATCAGGGGAGCGTGGTCACTAATTCTCACACTGTACTCTTTTTCCTTCGACCAAGTTTTTATCCCACTGGATTTTTCTTGGCAAGGTTTTAACGAGACAGTTTATCACGCTTACGCATTTTATATGAATATGTACTCTTTTTTCTTCGTCCAAGTTTTTATTCCATTGGATTTTTCTTGGCAAGGTTTTAACGAGGCATAGCCCATACATATTGGACATCCAAGGGGGAGTGTTGTAAATATGGATGTCCAAAGGTCTTCCATAACTTATGTAACTTATGGCCTTTGGTTTATATAACCTAATTTATGTCATTTGGCTTTTATAACCTATGGCCTCTGGCATTCTACTATAAGCCTATAAAAGGAACATTCTAGTTGAGTGTTGTAATACGAAAAACTATTCTTCTTTCATTTCCTATCTTGTTCTTCTTTATTCTATAATATATTATATAACACTATTTGATAAAAAATTTGAGGCACTGAGTTCGGTCGGCTCACCCCCCCCCCACCCAAACACACACACACTCAACCCCAGAAAGAAAAAAAATTCGATGTAGTATAATTTTGGGTGTCTTTATAAACATCCAAAATCGGTGGATTTTGAGATATTTTATTATTTTATTCTATTTATATCATCATCCAAATCTTTTTTATAACTAGTAATACCCTACCATATTTTCTCTTTCTCATCTTTGTTTCTCTTCTATTTCCTCCAAACTACGACTTCTTCCGATGAGTTTATAAGGCACTGGTTTTGGTCGGCTCAAAACCCTAGCCGATTTAGTGTAATTTTGGTGTCTTTATTAACATTTCAAATTGGTGGATTTTGAGGAGTTTAATTATTTTATTCTATTTATATCTTTACCAAAAAAAAATTATAATTACTATTATGCTACCATATTTTCTTTTTCTCATCTTTGTTTCTCTTCTACTTCCTCCAAACTATGGCTACTTCTTCCAATGAGTTTTTAAAAATCTTGTTTTATAATCTCCCTTATTTCATCTAGGTGATTATTCTTATAAATCATTAATCCATCTAGATTATTGATTTTAGGGCAAACTCATCTAGATTGTTATAAACTCATCTAAAAGTTTTTATTTTATTTTATTTTAATATTTTTATATATAATATGGACATATAGAAAATTTTATTCGTGTAATTTTTTTTAGAACCACTTGTTAATGAATCAATCATGCGTTGGACTGCTTTAAAATCTGCTAATTAAAATTACTCATTTGACATGGGTACCAAGGCCGGAGCTAGACGCGGCCTCTTTTGAGGTACTTCTTTATGATTTTGGGGTCACATGCGACTCCGGCCTCTTGTAGGTCATGTTGGACCTGAAGAGTTGTTCCAAGCAGAGGGTGGTTGTCTAAGTCGAAGTGTCACTTCCCGTTCCCGATATACGTATTTGGAACGTATTTTATTTTAGCATGGTTGCATGTGCATGGAGACTAGACCCATTCTTTGGTTTAACCTGGTTCATGGTTCATTTTGTGGGTTGGTTCAAGTCATGAGAACCATTGGTTCAACCCTCAACCCTGCCATATATAAGCCAACCTCTCTTTATTACTTCATTTTCTTCCTCTCTCTTGTGTTTTCTCTCCCATTTCCATAGGCAAGTATATCTTGCATGAGAAATGGATAAACCCTCCATATTAACTGATTATTATGTTCTCTGCATGATTTTATACACTTTTAGAACTTGGAGTTTTCAGATTTTGTGGATGGATTAGTGCAGATCTATATTTCTAACTTAAGATTTTTTATAGGCTTCATGAATTTTTCTTGGATTTGATCTATTTAACATATATTTTTGAAAATCAAATTTTGCTACATGATAAAGATTTCAATTTTAAGCGTTTTGGCTTTTGGTTCACTTGATTTGGACTTAAAATGAGGATTTTATGGTCGAAACAAAATTTTAATTTTTGGAGCTTCCGTCATAGCCGGATTGCTGTTGGAGAAGACGAAGTGCTCATGCGGCCAAGATCATATGCGGTAGAGAGTGCTATGCGGTCTGAGTGTTATGCGGCCTGAACTCTGTGCCGCATATACTAACCAGCATGTGTCCATCTTGTTGGACGCATGACTGCTTATTTTATACAAGTGTCCTTGAGATTCTTGTATTTTAACTCGCTGAACGAATGAAAAATTCGGTAAGTCCAAGAGGCAATCCATGCGGCATGATTCATATGCGGCAAGCAGAGCATGCGGCATGATTCATATGCGGCAAACAGAGCATGCGGCCACCTTTCTTGGACGCATGATTCGGAACCATTGGCACATATTTCTATGACTTTGTCCTTTCTCTCTGACACACTTTATTACATTGTCACATCAGTCACATCATTCACTCTATGTCACATCACTGACACTTTATTTATTGGCCGTCACTTTAATACTTATCCCAAGGAGTAGACTTTAACCCTGAGCATGAGACATAGACTTTATATGCGACCCTGACGTTATATGCAACCAGAATTTCCCCTGCGGCCAAGAGACATATGCGACCCTGCTTCATATGCGGCCTAGCGACCCATGCGCCCAGACTTCATATGCGGCAAGAATTTCCCCTGCGGCCTAGAGACATATGCGACCCTGACTTCATATGCGGCCTAGAGACCCATGCGGTCTTGATTATTTGATTGATTATTTTTTTAATATTTTATTATTTATAATTGATTTAATGCTAGTTTTATGATTCTAAAGAAGAATGTATTTAGTAACCAAATCTTGTGCCAGACATGACCAAGAGCTAAGATTGGCTACGAACACGACATAAGTTGAACTGAGATTTTAGTATGAACTAGACTAAGTGGATAGTGACTAACCGACTATGTGCATGACATAAGCTTCGTGTTACAATGTGATCTTGATTCATGTGACCCAATATATAATTGGTAATTGAACTCGAATATTGTATCCGTACTGATACAAATTATTACCTGAAAGTGTATATGATCGGATGTGCGCCGAGGTACGATATACCGTGTCATGTGTTAAGTGATTTATATTTGGGTTGTGCGTCGAGAATGCCTCCAAATCTCCTGAATGCATAATATTATATATACATACTAATTTTCCCCAACACGGGCATAATAACGAGTCAACTTCCAAAGTGTGGCTAGGATATTGATTGAATATTGCATACACGCTTGAGTGAATCTAGATTGAACTTCCATGGATTCGTATATAGCGTGTCCGTACTTTATACGACATCTTAAGGAAAATTCTCATGTGACCATGCCTTAAGATTTCGAAAACAATATAGGGCTAATTAGGTAACTAAAAGTGATAGTAACATTTGGAGGGAACGGTATCCCAAGATTATACCAACGAAGTGGGCTGGCCACCATAGATACTGTATATCATCCGTCTTAGTGAAGTGCATTATCTGACCTATTATAAATATGCCGAGCCCCTGTTTCACTATAGGAGCATTGGAACCTCTAATACCGTATTTTTAGCGCAGTATCCCTATGGGGGACTGGTGCATCTTGTAAGTGCTTGTATATTCCTTATTTGGCACGGTTAGCTCATGTTCGGCACTGGCGTGATATGAGGATACCTATTATGCATTATTTCTGAGATAACCTCGAACTCCACAAAATAGCAAGCCGTACAAGTGATTTGCCGGTATAAGAAAAATGACTCGGTTGTGATTCTATTATTCGGTTAGTAGCCTAGGAAAATGGACTATCATAGTGTGATGGTTCAACCATTGTCCTTGTTTGGTTGTAGGGTTGGACCTTTGTGCTAGAGTATGCCATGTACCTAAGTTACGATACTGAACCTATGTATTATCAAGTAATTATTTTTTGGATTTTTGTTTCTCCATTTCGTGCTTCCTTTGTGGTACTTGCTATTTAGGATCTAACCCCACTGGTTTTGCATGGCCAAGTTTCGAGCCAGCACCCGAGGATCTAGTATATTATCCTCCAACTCATAGCGCATACCAGGAACATGGTCGTAGAGGATAACTAGTGGGTTTTCTTTTTTCCTGTTCGTCATTCTATATTTACTTCTTTTAGGCGTTTAGCCACCGACACCTGTTAGCCGGCATGTCTGAACATTAGACTCCTTACATGATTGTATTAAATCAGACTGCAGCTGATCACTGTCATGTACTTTTGATACTCTGCCAGCTTCTTATTTTGCACATTTGGTTTTTAGAACAACTTTGAGAAAGCGTTTGGGACGCCTTATTGCTTTATTATATATGCTTTATTTTTACTGTTTCTGGTTTGAATGATTGTGACATAGAAGTTCTTGACCATATGAGACTTGATTGTAGAATGCACCCCTTGTCTTATTACAGCCGTAATTGCCGTACGATGTATAGTACCTTGTACGGAGTAGCTGGCATTGTCCGTCTTCGTATTCCGGTACTAGAGCGTGATAAGGTTTTAGTGGTGGCCCATGCAGGTCTGTTCTTCAGACTTGTGGGGTGTCATGGTCATAGGAGTCTCAATCAAACATGATTCTTCTTAAAATTTTGAATTCATCATCTTCGATACTCAACTTGAAATTTTTCAGATTGATTGCTTCCTTGTTTTTTCTCGTCCTGTACTTGATTGTTTCTTATGCTCTTCTTTAGGACTTCTCCTTCCCCCGATGCTGCAGCAACAAGAGAGAAAAAATTTCTAGTAGAACGAGATCTTGTAGAACCCCAGCCAAGGATTCGAGTTAAGCCCATGATAAATGGGACAGAACAGCAGGCTCCCGGTGTTCCCATATATCCCACATTGCCGGTAATACTGGATACCCCGGCCTTGCTAGAGATTATCTATGGATTGTTGTCTACCCAACAACACCAGATGGTGGTGCAATAATAACAACAATAGCAACATCAGTAACAACAGCTTCAGCAGCAGGAACAGAATATCATGTTGAACCAAGGGTTGCAGACGGCCCTAGAACGAGACGGAAGAACAGATTCTGGGGTATCTGTTAGATTTTGTAGACTGAACCCTAAATATTTTGATGGCATAGAGGACGCAATCACGACAGATTATTGGCTCCAGGATATTGAGACCATTCTTGCAGCAGCTAAAGTTTCGGCCGAGGAACAGGTTGACCGGGTTCGCCTACAACTCCAAGATCTGGCAAGGGATTGGTGGGCTACGATAGAGGTAGGAATGAGGCATCCTATTTTGTGGGATGATTTCAGGACCCAGTTCAGGGCGAAGTACTTTGGGATTGTGGCTCAATGTGAATTGCAGGAAATGTTCATTAACCTCAAACAGACTGAAAGGACAGTAGATGGCTACGCTGTAGAGTTTTGTCGACTAAGAAGGTTTGCTCCAACCATGGTGGCAACAGAGTTGGACAGAGAAATAAGGTTCCAGCAAGGACTTCACATAGAAATCTTACAGATGGTAGAGGTACATGACTACCAAATATTTGAGGCAGTATTAATAGCAGCCAAAAGGGTTGAGCTTACTTCTCAAAGGATGGCATCAAGAAGAGTAGATCGGAAGAGGCCTCATGGACAGAGCAATGAGGCATGACCAGTACTACGAACGTCAGCACCATCCCCTAGCATTTACATCCATGACGTGACACAGAAGAGGCCAGTGATCTCGACAGTGATGGCACCAACTCGGCAGCAGCAGCCGAGGCAGCAACAACAGCAGCAACAACAACGATGGGGAGCACCAACAAGTTGTACCTATTATGGAAAATGAGGTCATAACTGGGATATTTGTCGGGAAGCTAACAGACTATGATTGAGATATGGGAGCCCTAATAACAAGGTTGCCATATGCCCATTAATATAGAGGTCAGGAGGGCCAGTACAACAGTTCCCTGCATTGATAGCTCAAAGTGTACTACAACAAGGAGGACCATCAGCAGCAATACAGCCCTTAGCTCAGCGTCCGTTGCCGACGCAGGCCCAGCTTTATAGACAAAAATAGCATAATCAGTAGGGACCGCAACAACGGCAATAAGAAAGACAACGGCAGGAAGCTCAACAAGGCCAAGGGCAGGCACTCACCCAAGGGCAGGCACTCACCTTGTCTTTGGAGGAATCTATGGCGTCGGACGACGTAGTGGCAGATAACATTTTCGTTACAACCTTTCCTTCCATAGTATTAATTAATTCTGGAGCTTCACACTTATTTATATCTGCACAATATACGACATGTGTTGGATTGAAGTTTGAGGCATTGCCAGAGGGCTGAATATACTCACTGGCAATGGGATCATAGAAGTAAGTAGGATGTTCCTAACATGTCCAGTCATAGTATATGGGCATTTATTACCTGCAAAGTTGATCGAGTTCTCTATGGGTAACTTTGACGTTATCTTAGACATGGACTGGTTGAGAGACAGTATTTCAACGATAGACTATCGTGAGGGTAGAGTGTTGTTTAGAATTCCCGGTCTAGAAGAATTTTTCCTTAGTAGAATAGAAAAAGACCAGCATAAGGGAGGAGTCACAACAATAGCAAAAAAAGAAGACCCATTACCCAAGATAGTTGAAGAATTTATGGATATCTTTCCCAATGAGCTTCCTGGATTACCCTCAGTTAGAGAAGTAGAGTTATGTACATAGTTGATGCCAGGAGCAGAACCAGTATCGCAGAAGTTATACCCAATGTCACCATCAGAGCTTGACCAATTATATCGACACATGGAAGAACTGAAGGCGAAGAAGTTTATTCAGACTAGTGGATCACCGTAAGTAGCACCAGCGGTATTGGTGGAGAAGAAGGATGGATTAACGCGGTTGTGTATAAATTACATGCGGTTGAATACAGTGACCATGAAGAACAAGTACCCATTACCCATGATTGATGATTTGTTTGATCAATTAAGTGGAGCAAGAGTCTTCTCCGAGATAGATTTACGATCATGATATCATCAGGTGCGAGTTTGGGAGCAGGATATACCGAAGACAGTATTTAGGTCAAGATATAGGCATTAAGAATTCATAGTTATGCCATTCGGACTAACTAATTCTCTAGTGATATTCATGGATTTGATGAACTGTATCTTCATGCCATACTTAGACCAATTTGTGGTAGTATTCATTGATGACATTCTTGTGTATTCTCGCAATGAGGAGGAGCATAAATAACATCTCAGGATAGTGCTACAAACTCTGAGGGAGCACAAGTTATATACGAAGCTTAGTAAGTGTGATTTTTGGTTGGATCCCGTATCTTTTCTTGGGCACATTATTTCTGGAGCAGGAGAGTTAGTTGATCCCAAGAAGGTAGATGCAGTAGAGAACTGGCCAGTTCCGAAGACAGTAACAAAAATGCATAGTTTTTTGGGCTTGGTAGGATACTACAGAAGATATGTGTCAGACTTTGCTAAGATGTCGACACCTTTGACTCGGTTGACGCGCAAGAAAGTTAAATTTGTGTGGTCAGCGGAATGCCAGATAGTCTTTGAAGAGTTGAAGAAGAAGTTAATCTCTGCACCAATCCTTACTATCCCGGCAGGCTCTGGAGGATTCACAGTATTTTGTGATGCATATGACAAAGGACTTGGATGTTTTGATGCAACAAGGGAGAGTGATAGTGTCACACCCAATTCCAGATTTAATATTTTTTGAATTTCTAGAATTAAATTTTTTTTTGATAATGTATTTTTTGCTGTATTTCATATGTTGGTTCCTGTCATTTATTATTGTTTTATTTTTTTTATTGAGAGAAAGACTACCCGAGACCAGTAGAATACCCATTGGCATTTCCATAGACCCAATTTAAGACCCTCATGTTGAATGGACCCTTGGTTCGGTTCATTTTGGGTGAACCCATGACTAAACCCTCTTTTCTCCTCTTAGTATATATATGGCTTTTCTCTCTCGTCTCTTTCTTCTTCTTCATTTATTTTCTCCTCTCCCTCAAGCTCCCCCTAAAACCCTAACCCTATGGGAAGTTGTTGCGACTTGGACCGTGAGAGGTAGAGGCTAGGAGCCACCCAAGACAAGTACATCTTGCTTAATGGTAAAATCATGAATTTTTAGATTTTTATATATGTTGTTGTTATAAAAATATTTTTTATGGAAAAAAGTTCTTCTTGGGTTGCTGATCATGTTTAGTTCTTGGAGTTTTAGATTTTTGATGTATAGATTTCTGTAGATCTGAGTTTCAAGATTGGGATTTTTATGTGTTCTATAAGTTTTTCTTAGATTTGATCTATTAAAACTTAATATTTTTTAAAATTAGTTGTTCCTTATGTTAGATCATTTTATTTCGAGCATTTTGGCTTTTGATTTACTTAATTTGGAGTTAAAATAAATTTTTTATGAAGAAAATAAAATTTTAGTTTTTTGAGCTTTCGGCCATGGCTGAACCTGTTGTTGGAGAAGACAAAGTCTCAATGCGGCCAGCGAGCTATGCGTCTGAGAGAGCCATGCGGCCCGAGAGGTTTATGTGGCCTGACCTATTGTCGCATACTGACTGCATGCATCCATCATGTTGGACGCATGACTGCTCATTTGCACAAGTATCCTTGAACACCTTGTGTATTCACTCGCTGAACGAATGACAAATTCTCTAAGTACAAGAGGAGTCCATGCGGCACTCTAAGTATGCAACAAAGATGACTTATGCAGCATTGGTACTATGTGCCTCTCCTCTTTTGTCGCATAACTCTGCTTTACCCTTGTACATCTTTTTATGATTCTTGTCTTTTTTCTGACACACATTTTGGCCTGTCATATCAATCACTTTATGTCACTTCACTGACACTTCATTTATGACCCATCACTCAGCACTTGCCCCAAGGAGTAGACTTTAGCCCTGAGCATGCGGCAAGTGATTCCATGCGGCAAGTGAGTGCATGCGACAAGTGAGTCCATGCGACAATTGGGTGCATGCAGCATGTGAGTGCATGCGACCAGTGGATGCATGTGGCAAGTGAGTCCATGCGGCCAGTGGGTGCATGCAGCCAAAAATTCTTGTGTGCATTTTGTGTTCCATATTGATTAGTAAATACTTTTTAGTGATTATTGTTGTGTGCTTCCTTATATTGATGCAAGTTTATGATGCCAGACAAGTTTTACATATGAGTTCACAAGACCAGTTTATGTACAAGTTCATAACCCTCACGACACCGTAAAATTTTTTGTGTATGCAATCTATTGCATTTGGCATCGGACAATGGAGTGTGAGTATTTTCCAGTGTATCACATGTCGCGAATACGATAACTCATAAAAATCTCGTACTCGCGACTCGTCATTTTAGGGAGTTATCAAGTGTCCACGACTCAAGAACTTGAATAATTTAGTAATTATTAAACAAGATAAGATTTATCTAGAGCATTTTGGGAGGGAAGAATATTGTGCTACCGGCTACCCCGATCCCCATGGGCCCCATGTAGCATGGACAACCCTGCTAGACAAGGGCTCCATGACTGACTAAGTTTACGCGTGTTGTGGTATATTACAAGACAAGTTTATTGTTTACTTGAAAAGTTTATGATTATAAGACAAGTTTATGTTTACAAGACCAGTTTTTGATTCATAAGTTTATGTTTATGCTTATAAGTTCAATTATTGTTTGTGATAAGTAATAAATTATGTTGTTCTATGGTTGACTGTGCATTTAAATTTACTAGACAAGCGTACCCTTGGCCATCCGGGTTAACTGCAGTGCTGGTGGTAGCAATATTCTTAGCATTCTAGTAATTAGGGCTTATGATAACCCTAGTTAGTTAATTATAGCAAGTCGTATGCATGTTTGGCCGTGAATTGGATGTTTGTTTATTTGTATAGCTTGCTCTTCTAGTTTCATTTTCTTCTGGCGCGTGGTTAGGATGCTAAGTTCTGCTCGGATGAAGGTCTGCAACCCCGATCCTTATTTGGTTTAAGGGTTGTGGTCCCGATCCAGAGTAGTTCCTATGCACTCTTGCCGCTCATCGTCTTACTTTTATTTCTGTACTTTTATCAATTCTTCAAGTATTATTCTAGAGACAAGTACATTGGTACTGTACAAGTCTCGATCTGCATTTATTTCTTTTATATCTCTTTTTTCTTATGATATAATGTGTTTTGGTCTATCACCTCGAGCTCCTTTGTGGTACTTGTTGCTTAGGATTCTGACTCCAATGGCTTTGCATGGCCAGATTACCCCGAAGAGAACCAGGATCCTCCGCACTTCCAGTAAGATGGCTCACACTCGTAGGACTGCGGTCGAAGCTGCGAGTGGGTTTCCTTCTTCCACCCCTTGTCTTGATTACTTCTTTTTGTGGTGTTTAGCAAGGAGCAGAGTTAGCTCCTTATATTTTTGAGACTGCGATCAACATGATGTATATATTAGACCATGACTGGTATACTTTGATCATGTATTATTAAACTCTGCTAGTACAGCATTTTGTATTCACTAGCTTCATGATCATATGTGACATATAATTTGGGAAGCCTTTTTACTTTCATGTATGATATACTCTTGTACTTGTGTTGCTGGATTGAGATAATAGGATTTATCGGCCTTAGGACTGACGTCATAGCATGCTAGAGTTCATCCATTTGTCTTCTTGACAACCTTAATACATTGCGACTTACTTCGGTATTCTGCAAGGTACGATTGGCCATTTCAGTCCCTGTATTTATCCAGTATTCTGGGAGCGGGACGTGACAAGGTTTTATTGGTGACCTATGCAGGTCTATTTTCAGACTTGTGGGAGGACTCATTTTGTTAGAATATCAATCATTTACTTATCTTTGATTGAACTCCACTTGCAACATGCACTTCTCGCTCTCCTTGGACTTCAAGCTTTCTTGACATGATTGTTCTATTCTCGTACCTTGTTGATATCCTTGTGTCCTTATCCTTCAGAGATACCCCACCTACTCCTCCTTCCGAGGGTTCAGTTGCACTGATAACTCCAGCAGATCCAGTAGGCTAGGGCCAGATCCCGATATTGAACCAAGGGCAAGCGTCAGTAGCTTTTCAACAGCCAGCTCAGCCTGCACTATCATACATATCAGCCCATCCAGCCCAGACAATACCACCAGTTCTTCCAGTACAACCAGGACAGGCAGGTACGTAGGCTATGTTAGAGATTATCCAAGCCATAATGATGGTACAACATCAACAACAACAACTCCAGCTTCAGCAACAAGTGGTCCAACCCTACCAGCAGTTTCAGCAAGGACAAGAACATACCAACACTACTCTTTGCCAGAGAGTTAGAGCAGCACTCGAGAGCAGTAGGCGTTATACTCACAACACGACTACCAATGTTAGTCGCATGCGTCCAACCAAGTTCCTCGGCACGGAAGATGTAGTTTCAGCAGATTCTTGGCTCCAGGATATTGAGGCCATCCTGGATGCAACCAAGACTCCAGACGATGAGAAGGTAGCAGTCGTAAAGCTACAATTATCAGATCTTGCCCGAGATTGGTGGGAAGCACAAGAAATGGTGCTTCTAAAGCCCATTGATTGGAAGACGTTCAAGGAGCGCTTCCAGGAGAAGTATTTCTACACCACCGCCAAGTTCCAGCTCCAACAATAGTTCATCAACCTCCTCCAGAATATAAGATCGATCGACCAGTATGCGGTCGAGTTTTGTCGACTTAACCGATTTGCTCCTCATATGGTAGCTTCTGAGGAAGACTGAGCCAAGAGATTTAAGCAAGGGTTACATCTAGAGCTCCAACAATTCACGATGGGCCATAATTGTGTACTCAGGACAACTAGGTCACAAGAACTTGTCGGTCAGAGATTAGTAGCACGGACCAGAGGCCAGAAGAGGTCCCACTCATCCCTGAGAAGCACCAGTATTCAGTCATCACCTCTGGCACCAGCAGTAAGAACACCTCGCCCGCCAGCACCTCCAACCTCTACATTAACCTCAGTACAATCTACCATGCAGTCTGTATCAGCAGGATGCAGCCACTGCGGCAAACCAGGGCACACCAAGGAACAGTGCAGGAGGGCCAATGGTCAGTGTCTCAGATGTGGGGCATCCGACCATATGATTAGTTCATGTCCAACCCTATACCCAGAAGATTCTTCAGTTCGATAGTTACCATCTCAGCCTCGGGCAGGGACTGAAGGCCCATGAGGACCAGCATTATCAATTCGACCACCAGCCCAGCGTCCTCTCCTGACGCAGATCCAATAGTTCCAGCAGCAACATATGGCACAGTATGCGCGAGTCTAGCAAGACAAACCAGCGAGACAGAACTAGCAGCAAGTCAGAGCCACGGCCCCTAGACGATGGCCTGACAAAATATTTGGCAACCTAGAGCAGTTGTTAGCCAAAGGCGCTACAATTGTGGGTAAAATTTACGAGCTCTCTTTAGCTTGTCTCATTCTTGGGTTCTTGTCG
The DNA here is from genome assembly GCA_036927795.1 of Iris macrosiphon. Lineage (NCBI taxonomy): Eukaryota > Viridiplantae > Streptophyta > Magnoliopsida > Asparagales > Iridaceae > Iris > Iris macrosiphon. Next base: position 89,492,123 of record JAYESA010000003.1, on the reverse strand, counting down.
AAAGATCTCGTGTTCCGATGCGTTTGAGATACGATAGTCGTTCGATACTTTCATTGAGAAAAAAGACGAGTTTATCGCCCCGCTCCTCTGCCTTTGTGACTCGTGGTACATTGTGTCTATCATGTATCCCGACTACGAAGGTATGTCCTGGATTAAAGTTATTTCCTCGATATAGTCATTGGTACCGACTTACCTCCAGGCTTGGCTCTTGTCCATTTGTGTGAGTCAGCATAGGGAAGCGAGAACGAGTTCCTATTCGACTAACTCAGGAGTATATGTATCCATATGCCTCCAATTCCATGTGTATTACTTTTGTGTATCTATTCATTCGTTACTTCTTCAGCTATCTTTTCTATTTTAGTTACTTGCTTAGTGTAATCATTTGAATTATGATTAGATTTCTTGAGTTTTCTCGTGTGTTCTAGCTCAACAAGACTTGGTGAAATTTCGAGGACGAAATTTTTCTAAGGAGGGTAGAGATGTCACACCCGATTCCAAATTTAGTATTTCTTGAATTTCAAGAATTTAAAATTTTCTTGATAATGTATTTTCTGCTGTATTTTATATGTTGGTTCCTGTCATTTATTATTGTTTTATTTTTGTTGTTGAGAGAGAGAGACTACCCGAGACCAGTAGAATATCCATTGGCATTGTCATAGACCCGGTTTAGGACCCTCATGTAGAATAGACCCTTGGTTCGGTTCATTTTGGGTGAACCCATGACTAAACCCTCTTTTCTTCTCTCTTAGTATATATATGGCTTTTCTCTCTCCTCTCTTTCTTCTTCTTCATTTATTTTCTCCTCTCCCTCAAGCTCCCCCTAAAACCCTAACCGTAAGGGATGTTGTTGCGACTTGGACCATGAGAGATAGAGGCTAGGAGCCACCCAAGGCAAGTACATCTTGCTCAATGGTGAAATCATGAATTTTTATATTTTTTTTATATATGTTGTTTTAAAAATGTTTTTGATGAAAAAGTTCTCCTTGAGTTGTTGATCATATTTAGTTCTTGGAGTTTTGGATTTTGATGTATATATTTCTATAGATCTGAGTTTCAAGATTAGAGTTTTTCTTTGTCCTATGAGTTTTTCTTGGATTTGATCTATTAAAACTTTTTTTTTCTAAAACTAGTTGTTCCTTATGTTAGAGCATTTTATTTCGAGCATTTTGGCTTTTGATTTACTTAATTTGGAGTTAAAATAGAGTTTTTATGAAGAAAATAAAATTTTGGATTTTGGAGCTTTTGGCTATGGCTGAACCTACTATTGGAGAAGATGAAGTCTTCATGCGGCCAGCGGACATGCGGCTGAGAGTGTCATACGAACGGAGAGGGTTATGCGGCCTGAACTCTTGTCGCATACTGACAGCATACGTCCATCTTGTTGGACGCATGACTGCTCATTTGCACAAGTATCCTTGAACACCTTGTGTTTTCACTCGCTGAACGAATGACAAGTTTGCTAAGTCCAAGAGGAGTCCATGCGGCACTATGAGTATGCGGCAAAGAGGACTTATGCGGCATTAGTACTATACGCATCTCCTATTTTGCCACATAACTCTACTTCACCCTTGCTTATCTTTTTATGATTCTTGTCTTTTTCCTGACACACTTTTGGGCATGTCACGTCAATCACTTTATGTCACTTCACTGACACTTCATTTATGGCCCATCACTCAGCACTTGCCCCAAGGAGTAGACTTTAGCCGTGAACATGCGGCAAGTGAGTCCATGCGGCAATTGCATGCATGCGGCAAGTGAGTCCATGTGGTAATTGGGTGCATGCGACAAGTGAGTGCATGCAGCCAATGGATGCATGCGGCAAGTGAGTCCATGAGGCCATAAATTCTTGTGTGCATTTTGTGTTCCGTATTGATTTATAATGCCTTTTTAGTGATTATTGTTGTGTGCTTTCTTATATTGATGCAAGTTTATAATATCAGATAAGTTTTGCATATGAGTTCATAAGACCAGTTTATGTACAAGTTTACAACTCTCACGACACCGTGAATTTTTGTGTGTATAAAATATATTGCATTTGGCATCGGGAAATCGAGTGTGAGTATTGTCCAGTGTATCGCGTGTCGCAAATACGATAACTCATGAAAAGCTCGTACTCGCGACTCGCCATTTTAGGGAGTTCTCAAGTGTCCAAGACTCGAGAACTTGAATAATTTAGTAATGATTAAACAAGATAAGATTTACCTAAAGCATTTTGGGAGGGAAGAATATTGTGCTACCGGCTACCCCGATCTCCAAGGGCCCTATGCGACATAGATAACCCTACTAGGCAAGGGCTCCATGACTGACCAAGTTTACGCGTGTTGTGGCACATTACAAGACAAGTTTATTGTTTACAAGAAAGGTTTATGATTATAAGACAAGTTTATGTTTACAAGAATAATTTTTGATTCACAAGTTTATGTTTATGCTTATAAGTTCAATTGTTGTTTGTGACAAGTAACTAATTATGTTGTTGTATGGTTGACTGTGCGTTTAAAGTTACTAGACAAGCATACTCTTGGCCATCCGGATTAACTGCAGTGCTGGTGGTAGCAATATTCTTAGCAATACATTTCTAGTAATTAGGGCTTATGATAAGCCTAGTTAGTTAATTATAGCAAGTCATAGGCATGTTTGGCCGTGAATTGGATGTTTGTTTATTTGTATAGCTCGCTCTTCTAGTTTAAATTTCTCCCGGCGCGTGGTTAGGGTGTTAAGTTCTGCTCGGATGAAGGTCTGCAACCCCGATCCTTGTTTGATTTAAGGGTTATGGTCCCGATCTAGAGTAGTTCCTATGCTCTCATGCCGCTCGTCGCCTTACTTTCATTTATGCACTTTTATCAGCTCTTCGAGTATTATTCTTGAGACTACGTTGGTATCGTACAAGTCTCGATCTACATGTATTTCTTATATATCTCTTTCTGCTTATGATGTGATGTATTTTGGTCTCCTTTGTGGTACTTGTTGCTTGGGGTTCTGACCCCACTGGCTTTGCATGTCCAGGTTATCCCAAAGAGAACCAGGATCCTCCGCGCTTCCAACAAGATGGCTCGCACTCGTAGGACTGCGGCCGAAGCTCGCGAGTGAGTTTCCTTCTTTCACCCCTCGTCTTGATTACTTCTTTTTGTGGTGTTTAGCAAGGAGCAGAGTTAGCTCCTTATATTTTTGAGACTACAGTCAACATAATGTATATATTAGACCATGGCTGGTATATTCTGATCATGTATTATTAAACTCTGCTAGTATAGCATTTTGTATTCACTAGCTTCATGATCATATGTGACATATAATTTAGGATGTCTTTTTACTTTAATGTATGATATACTCTTGTACTTGTGTTGCTGGATTGAGATAATAGGATTGGTCGGCCTTAGGACTGACGTCATAGCATGCTAGAGTTCACCCATTTGTCTTCTTGACAACCTTAACACATTTTGGCTTACTTCGGTATTCTGCAAGGTGCGGTTGGCCATATCAATCCCCGTATTTATCCAGTATTCTGGGAGCAGGGCATGACAGATAGCGTATGCTTCTCGGCAGCTCAAGTATCACGAGAAGAACTATCCAACTCACGATTTGGAGTTAGCAGCAGTAGTGTTCGTATTTATGTTTTGGAGGCACTATTTATATGGCGATTGAGTAGAAATATTCATGAATCATAAGAGTTTGAAGTATGTATTCACGCAAAAGGACCTGAACATGAGCCAGAGAAGGTGGCTAGAGTTGTTGAAAGACTATGACGTGGAACTTCAGTATAATCTAGGCAAGGTTAATGTAGTAACTGATGCACTTGGCAGAAGAGGTGGCAAATTTATGTTGACTACTCAGAGGCACATTCTAGAGGACTTACGAGAGATTGGTATCGAGATAGTACTTCCACAGAGTATAGGAGTCAGGCTAGCCTACAGATTCAGTCAACTTTGGTAGATAGAAATAAACTAGCTCAGAAAGAGGACCCGGAGATTCAAAAGCTACGCGAAGAATGTGAGTCAGATTTTCGGAAGGAGTTGACAATACATGCGGATGAAACACTGAGGTTTGGGAATCGTCTATGCATACCAAGCGGGGATATTCGACAAGAAGTTATGATTGAAGCACACAGTTTCCCGTATTCCATTCATCCGGGAAGCATGAAGATGTATCAAGATATCAAGCAACACTTTTGGTGGAATGGAATGAAGAGGAAAATATCAGGCTTCGTATCGCAATATCTGATATGTCAGCAAGTAAAGGAAGAACAACAAAGACCGTCAGGATTATTGCAGCCACTCCCTATTCCAGAGTGAAATAGGAACACAACACGATGGACTTTGTGACTGGTTTACCGAGATCATCGACTGGTCGAGATGCAGTTTGGGTGATAGTGGATCGGCTCACAAAAGTGACACATTTTCTTCCCTTCAGAGTGGGACAGTCTACAGAGCAGTTGGCAAATTTGTATATGTGATAGGTTGTGAGACATCATGGAGTGCCAGTAAGCATAGTATCAGACCGAGATACAAGGTTCACTTCTCATTTCTGGAGAAGCTTGCACGAGAGATTGGGCACCAAGTTAAGATTCAGCACAGCTTACCACCCCCAGACAGACGGACAATCAGAGAGAACTATCCAAACCTTGGAGGATATGCTACGAGCATGTACCTTAGACCTTGGTGGATCTTGAAAAATTACCTTCACTTGGTGGAATTTCCGTATAATAATAGTTATCAGGCCAGTATTCAAATGGCACCTATTGAAGCACTGTACGGCAGGAAGTGTAGATCACCATTGGCTTGGGATGACATTGGTGAGCAGAATATGTTAGGCCCCAAAATAATCACACAGATAGTAGAAGTTGTCAGGCAGATCAGAGAGCGACTTCGGGTTGTGCAAAACCGACATCGTCATTGGGCAGATCAGCATCATAGAACTTTAGAGTTTTGTGCAGGCGACCACGTGTTTTTACGAATTTTGCCTACCCGGGGAGTCATTAGATTCGGGGTTCGCGGAAAGCTTAGTCCGCGATACGTTAGGCCATTCGACATTCTTAATCGGGTAGGCGATGTGGCATATCGTCTTGCCCTTCCACCTTCGCTACGTGAGGTGCACGATGTATTTCATGTATCTCAGTTGCGTAGGTATGTCCCGGATCTGAGTCATATCCTTGACCAATCTGAATTAGTTGTTGGTACCGACTTATCTTACGAGGAACAACCCGTATCCATTCTGGATCGAAGAGAGAAGGTACTCAAGAATCGAACTATTTCTTTTGTCCGAGTTTCCTGGGGATATCACACTCTTGGAGAATCGACGTGGGAGCGCGAGGACGACATTCGATCTCGGTACCCGTACATGTTCGATTCAGAAGGTATATTCTACCTTATGCCTTTGTATCTAGATTTCGTCATCAGGTGATCACCTATGTGTTGTGATGATATTGCCTGCATGTGTAGTTTTACTAGTAGAATTTTATCGTGCGTGTCCTGACTTCTCTAGCTTACTTGGATTCAAATTTCGAGGACAGAAGTTTTCTAAGATGGATTGAGATGTCACTCCCCGTTTCCGATATGCTTATTTAGAACGTATTTTATTTTAGCATGGTTGCATGTGCATGGAGACTAGACCCATTCTTTGGTTTAACCTGGTTCATAGTTTATTTTGTGGGTTGGTTCAAGTCATGAGAACCATTGGTTCAACCCTCAACCATTCCATATTTAAGCCAAGCTCTCATTTTCTCTCTTCATTACTTCATTTTCTTTCTCTCTCTCTCTCTCTCTCTCTTGTGTTTTCTCTTCCTTCTCCATAGGCAAGTACACATTGCATGAGAAATTAAAAAATCCACCATATTAATTGATTATTATGTTTTTTGCATAATTTTAGACACTTTTAGAACTTCGAGTTTTCGGATTTGGTGGATGGATTAGTGCAGATCTATATTTCTAACTTAGGGAATTTTATGGGATTCATGAGTTTTTTTTTGTTTTGATCTATTTAACATGTATTTTTGAAAACCAATTTTTTCTACATGATAGAGCTTTCAATTTCAAGTGTTTTGGCTTTTGGTTCACTAGATTTAGACTTTAAATGAAAATTTTATGGTCGAAACAAATTTTTGGTTTTTGGAGCTTCCACCATGGCTGAATTTGATATTGGAGAAGATGAAGTGCTCATGCGGCCAACATCATATGCGATAGAAAGTGCTATGCGGCCTGAACTCTGTGGCACATATACTGACCAACATGCGTCCATCTTATTGAACGCATGACTGCTTATTTTACACAAGTGTCCTTGAGATTCTTGTGTTTTAACTCGCTGAACGTATGAGAAATTTGCTAAGTCCAAGAGGCAATCCATGCGGCATGATTCATATGCGGCAAGCAGAGCATGCAGCCACATTTCTTAGACGCATGACTTTAAACCGTTGGCACATATTTCTATGACTTTGTCCTTTCTCTCTGACACACTTTATTGCATTATCACATCAGTCACATCATTCACTATATGTCACATCCCTGACACTTCATCTATTAACCGTCACTTCAACACTTGTCCCAAGGAGTAGACTTTAACTCTGAGCACACGACCCAGACTTTATATGTGATCCTGACTTCATATGCGGCCAGGATTTCCCCTGTGGCCTAGAGACATATGCGACCCTGACTTCATATGCGGCCTAGAGACCCATGCGGCCTAGACTTCATATGCGGCCAGGATTTTTCCTGCGGCCTAGAGACATATGCGACCCTGAATTCATATGCGGCCTAGAGACCCATGCTGCCTTGATTGTTTGATTGAATATTTTCTTATTCTTTTATGATTTATAATTGAGTTAATGCTAATATTATGATTCTAAGGAAGAATGGATTTAGTAACCAGACCTCGTGCCAGACATGACCATGAGCTAAGATTGGCTACGAACATGGCATGAGTTGAACTGAGATTTTAGTATGAACCAGACTAAGTGGATAGTGACTAACCGGCTATTTGCATGACATAAGCTTCGTGTTACAATATGATCTTGATTCATGTGACCCAATGTATAATTGGTAATTGAACTCGAATACTATATATATGCTGATACAAATTATTGCCTGGAAGTGTATATGATCGGATGTGCGCCGATGTGCGACATACCGTATTACGTGTTAAGTGATTTATATTTGGATTGTGCATCGAGAATGCCTCCAAATCTCCCGAATATGTGATATTATATATACATACTACTTTTCTCCAGCACGGGCATAATAAACGAGTCAACTGCCAAATCGTGGCTAGGATATTGATTGAATGTTGCATACACGCTCGGGTGAATCCAGATTAAACTTTCATGGATTCGTATCTAGCGTGCCCGTACTTTGTATGATATTTTAAGAGAAATTCTCATGTGACCACGCATTGAGATTTCGAACACAATATAGGGCTAATTAGGTAACTAAAAGTGGTAGTAACATTTGGAGGGAACGGTATCCCGAGATCATGCCAATGAACCTTCCTACAGAGATTTAGTCTAAGTGCACTGTGGGCTGGCCACCACAGATACTGTATATCATCCGCCTTAGTGGAGTGCAGTATCTGACCTATTATAAATATGCTGAGCCACTGTTTCACTATAGGAGCATTGGAACCTCTAATACCGTATTTTTAGTGCAGTGGCCCTACGGAGGACTGGTGCATCCTACAAGTGCATGTATATTCCTTATTTGGCTCGGTTAGCTCATGTTCGGTACTGGCGTGATCTGAGGATACCTATTATGCATTATTTTTGAGATAACCTCAGACTCCACAAAATAGTTAGTCGTACAAGTGATTAGCCGGTATAAGAAAAATAGTAAGTCGTACAAGTGATTAGCCAGTATAAGAAAAATAATTTGGTTGTGATTGTATTATTCGGTTAGTAGCCTAGGAAAATAGACTATCATAGTGTGATGGTTCAACCCTTGTCCTTGTTTGGTTGTAGGGTTGGGCCTTTGAGCTATGGTATGCCATGGACCTAAGTTACGACACTAAACCTATGTATTATCATGTAATTATTTCTTGGATTTTTGTTTCTCCATTTCGTGCTTCCTTTGTGGTACTTGCTATTTGGGGGTCTAACCCCACTGGTTTTGCATGTCCAGATTTTGAGCCAGCACTCGAGGATCCAGCGTACTATCCCCCAACTCATGGTGCGTACCAGGAATATGGTCGCAGAGGATAACGTGTGAATTTTCTTCTTCCCTGCTCGTAGTCGTATATTTTCTTCTTTTAGGCGTTTAGCCACCGACACCTGTTTGCCGGCACGTCTGGACATTAGTCTCCTTACATGATTGTATTAAATCAGACTGCAGCTGATCACTGTCATGTACTTTTGATACTCTGCCAGCTTCTTATTTTGCACAACTGGTCTCTAGAACAACTTTGAGAAAGCGTTTGAGATGCCTTATTGCTTTATCATATATGCTCTATATTTACTGTTTCTGGTTTGAATGATTGAGACAGAAGTTCTTGACCACAGGAGACTTGATTATAGCATGCACCCCCTTGTCTTGTTACAGTCGTGATCGTCGTACGACGTATTGTACCTTGTACGGGGTAGCTGGCCATGTCCGTCTCCGTATTCCAGTACTGGGACATGACACGAAGTCTTATCATACTTACCTCTAGACCGGCCCGATGGGTACTAACCTCGAATCTGCTTTCCATCTTAGCCAACTAGCACATCCTCTTCTCAAGGCTGCAAGTACGAGCAATATCGTGCACTTCTCCTCTTTCGAAGGGGGACAACACAAACATAAAGAGTCATACGAGCTTAGGCACAACGTAGGACTGAGAATCTATGCTACTATATAATAAAAAAAAAGTTACAGGCTTCTCCCTAAATAGAATTGTTCCAACATGTTCTTATCTATATTTATCAATTTTTTAAAAACCGGACCGATGATTGAACCAAAAATATTTGGTATAGATCTGACCGGGGTTCAACTGTGGTTCAAATAAGTCCTTTACGAGAATCTAATGATTTGAGACCTGTAAGATATCCGCCTTTACTTCTTGGTTTGGTTTGGTTTGGTTTTTGTTTTACAACTACAAGGTCTCTCAAAACCAAACCAAGAACCAAATGGCCCAAATCTCACGTGATAGAACTTTTTTGAGTTAAAATAAACACAGAATCGGCTGGTTCAATTGTGTACCAGTTCGGACGATTCACCGGTTAAACCCCGGTTCTGGAAAAACTATTTGTTCTTAAAAAAATTCGGTTCAAGTCAAACCGGGCCATTTTTTTTGGTAAAATCCGATCAAACCCGGTCCAACCATTAGTCCGGTCTGGCTCTAACAACACTGATATTTACTAATTAAAATTGTTCGTTACATGAACATGAGTAGTTAGGTAATCACGTATAGAAGATGAAGAAGAAAAATTAAAGAGGGCTATTACTTGTTCAAGTAATAAAAATTTAAAAGACTTTGCTCTTCTTAAGTAGTAAAAAAGAAGAAGAAGAAGAAGAAGAGAAGAATATTGTTTCCTCTTCAGCATTTTAAGAAATGATCAAAAAAATCTTCATGCGTTTCTTATAGGAATTAAATGAAGGTTTCGAGTGCACGCATAGTTTAGTAATTCAGATGAATAAATGTGCATATTAGCAATGGTAGTGCAAGATTTTTTATTTTTTATTTTTGCGATGTCCGACGTAACGTACGAGACTTTGTGCACACTGCGTTGCTTATCATTTGGACTCACTATCCCAGACCTTCCTTGCGGTTCGATCTTGAGACCATCCACCTGGCCATGAAGGTTATACCTCTTCTCACTGACCACAAAAGCTAACGGAATTCAGTTAGTGCAAGATCTATTACTAAAGGAGGGGCGCAATTTTACATAGTAGTAGGACAAAAATATAGAAATCCTAAAGAGGATTAATGGATTATCAATTAGTCCATTATCACACTCATTTGTGATGATTTAATAGTGTCAGTTTTATCAAAAAAATGTTTCATAGAACTGTGCAAGGAATGAGAAGATTTTTACATCCCTAAGGGCTAATTAGCATTTAGACGTTGAATTTATTTCAAGTCATGACATGTCCAATTGAAAATTTTGTACACTGAATTTTTGTTTTTTGTTTTTTGTTTTTTGTTTTTTTTTCTATTATATCCTCATTTCCAATATGTTACCCTTGTACTCATGTTCAGGATATAATGAGAAAGAAAACTAAAACTAAAAATTTAGGATCAAAACTTTTCAATTAGACATGTCAGAACTTAAAAACTCTAAGCTGGTATAAAATCTAGGACCTAAACGCTAATTAGCCAAAAAATCCCTAGTAATTTCTAATGTGAATGGTGATACCACCTACATAAGACAGAAGGTGCATTGAAACCAAATAATCAATGGAAAAAACGTATTTATTGCAAATGATATACTGGCTATACATGCATGTAAAATGTAAAAAATTGCATCAAACCTGTGTGTACACTCAGAAGTATTGTAAAGATAAAAGTAACATCCGTTCCACCATAAAACAATTTCCAAAGTAAGAACATATAAACCATAACAAAAAAAATTCACATAGTTGCCGATTACCTTAATAGTGGTAAAATTATAAGACAGTTCCAGACATTTCCATTCTGTTATCTGCAATGTACAGGAGAAAAAAAAGATAATTTCCTGAAGATGCAACACGAACTCTTGACAAAAAGCCATTAACTTATAAGCCACATACAACTGGAAGGACAATGAGATTGTTCAGGTAGGATTCAGGCTGCATTCCATGACCACACATCCTTTCTAAACTTTAAATAACATGCAATTCAATGATTTTGTAGAGAATAACACTTACAAAAAAGTTTCACAGGAATACAAAATTTGAAAATAACAAATATTCCATTAAGCATCAATGAAGAGATTGGCCAAGAGATCACAACAGATCAACTAATCGCCATGTAACTAACTACAACTAGCTCATATTCCCTCAACAGACCCAACCTATTTACAAACCTTCAACTTTATCTTTCAAAGAATCAATAAGCTTCACAACTACAACTGGCTTTATTCTTCCAAGATAGCCATGTAACTATATTATTCAACTATTTACATTAGATCACAATCATCATTATAGTATGATACAATTAACACCACCTCCTGAGGTCAGAAGACACGAAGGAACAGCGAGTCAACATGTCGACAATTGTTGATTGCTCTCATGAACTGCTTTATAGCACTGTAGACTGCATAAGGGTAGATTTAATTTGGAATCTCGGTACTTGTATGCATTTGTACAAGAAGGGCCAGCACACTTCTCACGCGGTAGTGGATAACTGATTTCATAAGGGAGACATTAGCTAATAAAAAAAAAAGCCAGCAGATAATACGAATTTGTGAGGAATAAAATATGAAGAGTTAATTGTCCAAATGGTGTCTGAGGAATGTTGTGATCGTTGTTTTGGTGATTGAACTATTTTTTTTTTGTTAATTTGGTACCTAAGTTTTACCTAAGTTTTGCATTTTGGTTTAAAGAGTGTCTGAACTAGATTCCGTTGGTGACAAAAATAATCACATGTCAATTTTTAACGGTTCGAAAAAATTTGGACTATCATTTTCATATGAATATTGGTGTTCGAAAAAATTATACATAAACAAATAACTTTTGTCGAGGACAAAATAACGGCTCTACAATCAATCATAGCCAACGTAGCGACTGGTCAAGACAAAAATAACCCTGAAAAATAAGGAACGTGACCATTACATGTCTATTTTTAACGGTTTTCATCCAAAAGCACAATCGGAACCTACTTGAGGCACTCTTTAAACCAAAATACAAAACTTAGGTACCAAATTAACCAAAAAAAAAGGTTCAATCACCAAAACGGCGACCACAACATTCCTCGAGCACCATTTGGACAGTTAAATCAAATATAAAACATAAACGCATGCACAAGTAAAAAAAACAATAATAAAAAAACAGCTATTCAAAGTCCAATACAAATTTGGTTCCTACCTGGGAGTCTGGGGATTAAAAATGCTTGGAAGGCCAACTTCCTCGCCAAATGTAACAGTTGTACCGCTTGGCCCCATTACCCACCTGATGGTGTTTGATGGCAACACCAGATACTCGGCAGCTTTCTTCTGAGAAGGGCAATGCAAGTTCAAATGTAAGCAATGAGAATAGTCAAAAGTGCATGTATATTAGGAATATTAGTAATGTCTTGTCACCTGAGCCATCTCATCTCGCTCTTTCCGCATCTTCTCTTCTTTCTTCTTCCTGCTAGAATCTTGGCCCAATATTTTCCTAATTGCCTCAGCCTGTAAATTTCACGATTACAGTAAGACAAGGAGTCAAGGACAAATTAATGAAAAGTGAACAAGAATAAGTGAACTAGAATAAAATAAAAAAGGATTAAAGGTAAAACTAATGCTGAGAGGGACCTCCAATTCCTTGGTTGCTTTCTCAACTTGCATTCTACGTCTTTGGGCAGCCTCGGCTTTCTTTGCTTGCTGTTCCACTTCTGAAAGCTTCTCCTTTTGTTCTATAAGAGTTTGACAAAAGTTATTACAAATGTAGACAGCAAATTCTACGTGATAATTAATAATAGCAAGTCCTTACTTCTTGGCGGAGCAGGAGGTAATCCATTTGGGAACTCGATCAAACTCGCTCCAGTAGATGCACCTTTTCCTGACTGAAAGGCTCGCTGCCGTGTTGTAAGAGGTTGGATTATGGCATCAGTCGATGTGTCCACAAATTCCTTCTTCTGTTTCTTCACCTTGGGATCAATCCCGTCATCAGAACCAGGCTCTTCTTCATCAGCATAATCAGTATCATCAGACCCCCTCCCTGCTCTTAACCTCTTGCGGTTCTCCCTGGCTGATCTAGAACTATAGTCCTCATCCTCATCATATACATTTTTCCTACTTTTTGGAACCTTCGAAATATTCTTTTTCTTTACGCTTTCTTCTCCATCATCCTCAAACTCAGAGGTGTTGTCTGTACTAATCTTCGTAGTCATGAGTTTCTCAAGAAAACAGATCTCATCATCGTTATGACCCTCATCAAGCTCACCATCCAGAACCCGCCTCTTAGGCACTCTCTTACTCTTACGAACAGGCTCAGAAAAGGGCACTTGCTTCCCCTCTTCTGATGCTTTTACTCGAGAGCCATCCTTGGACACACGAGGGAAGCCACCTCCACTGCTGTCCCTCCATGAAACTCCTTGAACACCGTCCCCTTTCTCTCTTGGAGTATGATCATCATCTGAATTATCCTACAAGAAGCGAATCCAATTGAATCAAAGGACAGCACCTTGGGAGCGCAAAAACAACTTTACCCAATGAGAATCAATTACACAAATTTAAATTAGAAATTAACCCTTCTTGATCTAGTATAAAAAAAACTTAAATACTTTTTAACTAGAAAGGATATCTGAAAAAGGAAAATAAATATAAAATAATAAACTTTAACAAGGAAAGCAAAGATTTCTTTTCTGTTTGTCATTTACTTCTACACCAAACTAAGACATAGATAAGGAAAGCAAATTTGCTTTAATGCTCGTAAATTTCTATTACCGTGTTTTGTTGTTTTATCATCAAAACAGAGGCTAAATTTTCTCATATGGAAAAACACTTCTATTTTCTTTATATTTTGTTGTTCTACACCAAACACTTTCTATTTTGTTCTATTATCTTGTTTGATTCTCAATGGCCAAAGAATTTTAGAGAAGGGAGGTAATAGCCATAATGCTCTTCATTTATCTCCCAAATAACCCGCTTTTGTATCCGCAAAACAAAATGGTGCTTATCTGATAAGAAGAAACATATCCTAAATCCTATATTTTCCCATGAAGCAATCAACTATAGAATAAGTTCCATGCTGGAAAAAAAAATTCAAGCTATTTTACATGAAGACAAAAAGGTTCTTGGCAAACTATAGAATAAGTTCCATGAAGCAATCAACTATAGAATAAGTTCCATGCTGGAAAAAAAATTCAAGCTATTTTACATGAAGACAAAAAGGTTCTTGGCAAACTAACCCATAAAAGTAGTACCTGAAGTATCAACTTATGCCGATGCCTAGAAGCATCTGATGACCGAGAGGGCTTAGCACTGGAACCACTAGTGTGTATATCTGAGTTTGACTTCGTATGAATTGTTGTAGTAACTCCACCGACCTTAAGCTTCACCTTTTTCAGCTTGTTCTCAGCCGATCCACCATTACCACCTACTGCATACCCTGAACTCTGGCCATCACCATGCCTGCCATAAAAGCTGTCTCTACCCTTGCTTGAATGTTTCCAATTCGCCGGAGCAAGGACAGCTTCACTGCATCTTCTCAAATCAGACCTATGCCCAGGCTGCCCACCTTTTGAACTGTCATTTCCGTAGAACCCGCTAAGATCTCCATATTTTCTGTCATGTTTCCTAATCTTTCTCGAGGTACTTGTTCCATCACTAGTATTCATTGATGCCATTCTTGGAGTAGAGATGTTGAGACTAAGCTCTTTCCTACGGAAAGAAGCATCATAGCCTAAATTCTGGCCAGGAGATAGCTTACTACCATTATCTGAAGATGGTGGGGATGAATGAGAGGATGCATCTCGAGTCTCCACTAGGAATTGAGAATCAGGCCGAGGTCTTCTTGAAATAGTACTCCTCCTTTTCTTCGAAACAGAACTCACTGCACCAAAACCAGAACTCCCAAATCCTTCCATTATATAGAACCTAACTTAGAAGATCGACATTACAACAAGTGTTTTCCTCTTTACCTACAAAATACAGCTAATCAGCGACTAGAAAACACCAATTTCTAAAGTTGAGCAGTGGCCAATACACACTTGAATGAAAAGGTGATGAACCAAAAAGTTCGCAGAACTATCAAGAACAAGAAAGCATCCATTCATTTCAGCAAAGAGAGAATTTCAAATGACCTTGACTGGAAAAAAGCTTGTGTCTATGTCTTCAATAGATATTGTAGTTTAATTGCTTCTAGACAAAGTCACAAATTACACCAACAATAGATAGTTCTAAATGTAATAATATTAAGATGGATAAGTAGTGTGGAATTATAGATATACAACTTGACAAATGCTAATAGTAACCAGTATGTCACTAGGGAATCATATCACACACTATAGCATGTCGATCTTCGAGATGACCCAATCATTTTGTCAACACTGTTTTTATCGTACTTCTCTCTTTTTATTTTTTGAACTGAACGGGAAAGAGCCCAAATTTCAGTATTTGTCAGTATTGGCTGGTATCGGTAGGGATCAGTATCAGAACAGTAAACTTGCTCTATAATTACATTAGCGACCATAGTAAATCAATATTTCTTAAAACAAGAACCATCAGGGCTCATCACAAAAGCATCAACACTCATATCCTCTCTAAACTAATTATCAGGATCAAGATTCATAAAATAACAGTTAATAGTTGATCAATGAGCTCAACTCAGCAAAATAGGAATTACTTGAGCTAATACCTTGAACGAATAGTTAAAAGTTGAAAGCATAACACTGAAAAATTTCATGAGCGGTGACAAAATTTCAAAATCAACACCTAAAGGTTTTGTAGTGCAATGGTTGAGGGCTTTGGTATAGGACGAAAAGTCCTGTGTTCGTGACCCAGGTGTTTATAAATGATTGGCCCTAAATCTCAAAAAGGATATCGAAATGAACTTTAGCAAACAGAGACTAATATATAGTCCGGATAAGAGTCAAGTCTCCTGGCTCTAATGGTTAGCAAGTGGAGACACTGGGTTGGTTCGATCCCACAGAGGAAGCGGATTATTCCTTCCAATTATGATGGGAGTTAAAATAAAATAAAATAAATATAGTCCGGATAAGAGTCATACAATAGTTTCTGAACTTTTAGTAACACTTACAATTGGTCCCGCTTAGCAAAATAAGATTTGCTAACACTATGTTCTGAAGTCAGATTAATTGGCAGTCTAATCCAGTTAAACACCAATTAAACATTAATCAAGTGGCCACAAAAAGCGATAAATTGGCCACATAATCCGATTCCACGCTAAGCAGACACGTATTAAGCACTCATAATTATACGACAACAACAAAGCCTTTATCTCACTTTTTTGGGGTTGGCTACTTGAATCATTTTTCTTCCATTTAGCTATATAAAGGGTCATGCCCTCCTCTAAACATTGTTACGTTAAATGTGTAATGAATCCACTTAATACAAGATTGCTCACCTTCAATACAATAAGCATAAAGTTTGCAACTTATAGTGAAATAATGATAAGGAAAAGACATGTATCGATTAGACTAAACCCACGAATCCAAGAAGAAGAAAATTGAAATTCTAATCAAAGTAATCTCCATAAAAAATTTACCAGACAAGTACTATTTCACTCTTATATAATAGTTGCAACGAATTTCCAAAGAGAATAACAGCAATTGCCAACTTTTACACAGAGGCACAGTGAAAATATCAAGAATTACTAAACACCCATACTTTCATTGACAATTTCAGCGAAAAAACAATAAGAACGGAATAAAAAAACTACCAAAATTATCAAGCTCACCCAAATTTCCACAAAATTTGCGCCGACCGCTTTGAAATTTCCGAATTTCAACCGATTTTGCCAAAAGGAAACGAAATCCCAACGCTAACCCTAATGAGAACACGAGAAATTGGCGAAACCCTAACTCTAAAATTCGAGAAGAAGAAGAAGAAGAAACCATAGAAGTATAGTAGGAATTGCGGAGATAGATTATGAAGCTGATGATTCGGATCATTAATGCGTCGGGTTTGCAATATCTACCAGAACCATTGATTTTTTTTTTCTTTGGATGCCGGACGATATGCACAGAACTTTACGCACGCTGCGTTGCATGCCATTTGGGTCCACTGCCCTCACACCTCCTCCGCAGTTTGATCCCGAGACCTCCATTCAGTCAGGGAGGTTATACCTCTTATAGCTGACCACAAGAGCCAGTTGAGTTCGGTACCCCATTGATATTACAACCTTGAATAGTAAAAAAAAAAAAACTTTGATAGAGATGGTTGTATCAAAGTTTTGATACAGCCACTGTATGGCAAGTGGGCTCCCTTTTTCTTCATAATATATATATATATATATATATATATATATATATATATATATATATATATATATCACAAAAGCGATCATCAACAGCCGAAGCCTTATCCCACAAGGAGATTGTGAAAAGCTCCCAAAGAAATCGGCGGAAGGGAAGAAAGCACGCTTACTCCAACACCTCTATTGCTTTTGAAAGATAGCTATTTCCCCGCTTTGATGCTTTCTTCCGCTGATTCAATAGCAGCTCCCATTCCTGCAACATTCGTTGCTTCCTCAACAATATATATATATATATATATATATATATATATATATATATATATATATATATATATATATATATATATATATATATAAAAACTTTGAGGTCGGGCCACTTGTCATACAGTGGTTGTATCGGAACCTTGATACAGCCATCTGTATCAAAAAAATTCTCTTGAAATAGGGTTTACGATTACAATATCCATCCTATTAGTGGTCAAAATCCATCAACTGATCACAGTGGTCGGTCAAGAGCTGGTCTGTTCGAAAAATAATATCTATATGTGCCTGAGATACTCAGTAGAGACAATTGTTACGCCACAGTCCCAAAATACGTAGGACTAGGAATACATAGGATGCCAGCCGTATGTATATGACAACTCCAATATATTAAAAAATCATAGCACATGCATACGCTGTAATATGAATATTAATTCACAAGTGGTTCATATATTGTCAACACAAGTCACAGGCATCTATATCTCATCCACAAGCACAAGTAAATGAATACCAAAATAAATAGCTAAATGTCTCAAGTACGAAGTATCAAAAGAATACTAGTTGGATGGAGACAAATCCACTACCCATCGACTATATCAAAAACTAAAATGATAGAGGAGATCAAAAACCCAATATGAAATAAATGTCAATAAAGAAACAGCAGCTAAGGATCCATCAGCAATGAAGTAATCACTAATACTTAGAAGGTAAGACCTCCTTAATAGAGAATGATGCGTCAAGTCTGGGTCCATACTCCTGCGGATAATCCTGATAGTCTATACTTAAAAGTGGACTAGGTCCTCAGAGGGACGTAACAAGATACAAAAAGTACATGCCATAATATACTAAAAATAACATCCAAAGGGTCGCCTAACCGTCATGTAAAATACACTTTTGAGAACAACTTTCCAACGTACGGGCTATCTGGCTAAAAATGGGATTGGCATGACTCTCTCGGAGAATCAGTTGCCTAAAAAGCGTAATATCTTTCGATCGTCAAAGGCCGTCTGTAAATAATATAATATAAGGGTCATCTGACCACGCATCTCCGGCGGAGCGTACGGGTTACAAAAGGGAAAATGTAAAGGAGCCCATATGCCTACTTGTTGTTCTCCCCACCCTATGCTCTATCCATGTCATATTCATAGTGATACCTCTAATAACTGTCAAGTCTCCTAGCATGCATTTCTATCAACAGTTATTTTCTATCTGTCGCATGTCCCATGCGTGCAGGTGGTCAGCCTATCATGCAAGCCCGTGTCCTACATGAGACACACTCGTGTAACAAATGTGTCACGGCCAATGAAATATAAGAATGCCTCAACATCATGGGGTGGTCTCGTAACACTAGGTCGTCATGCAAAATATTAAATAAGTGACAAAATACGACGCAACCGTCGTTGCACCCAAGTTATTCTTGGACGCGTAGTTTTATATAGCAAAATAAAATAACTAATTGAATAACAACAATTATGCATACTAATAATGAATGTAAATAAACAACACAATGGCAAGGTATACTTGCTTGGCAAGTAATCTGTGTAATGTAGGCGTCTTGACGTCAAGCACAAGGTACCAGAAACTATAGGCTCCGAATGAACATCTCCGGATGCTGAAATAAATATCACCAACGTCTCCGAAATCAACAAGATAGTCAAAAAACTCTATCCTTTCGCCCAGTTTGGACACAAGAGCAAAAATGGTAATTTCGGATCAAACTAGTGTCCATATAAGATCCACCTTGCACCGAAATACGTATCAGTAGTAAAAGTCTCTAAATAGGATAAATTATAGGTCAAATCAATCCTAAACGATGATACAAACTCAACGGTATGTCCAATTTGAATTTCGGTGAGCCGATTACAATTTCGCCCGTCAAGTCAACTATGGGGCCCGCGAATAGGCAGCTCGGTCAACTGTCTCAGAATAGCGTAAAACTTGGGTCTCGGGACTAGCGTGATACCACGAATCCAATGGCGCAAGTTTTATCTCGTTCCGACAAGCGTGTACCAACTAATGGAAAAATTATAAAATATCGATACGTGCAAACTTTTTATGGATACGGGTTAATTCCGACGCGCACACACTTCCAAATCAACTTTCATGAAATCTCGCACGTCAGGATATACTCTCCTTTTGGTGCAACTGGTACATGACGTGGTGGTCCGGTTTGTCGGGACACACTCCGTATCGTAAGCTTCTAAGTTCTTGAAAACTATTTTTTGTGATTTTAAATCTAAATTTAGCACAGAATTAATGATCCAAAGTATATAAATATTAGGTCGTTGCGATCCTGGTTATATAGACTAGCTATCAGAAAAAAAGATCATAATTAAGTGAGTTCGATTGGAAGAAAATTACTTTCCAAAACAACATGTTGGTTTCAAAAACTGTTAATTCACATATATCTAAAATAGTGGTTTTTCGAAAAGTTTCGGATAAATTTACATCAGAAATAGGATGGTTTGAATAAAACTACTTGAAGACATTAGAAGGTGTTCATGTTGTGGTTGAATCAAAACAACTGGATTGAAATTCGATCGTGTATGTAGAAAGAAATTCAGCGGGGAAGATGGGTATCTGGGGTTCCTTTTTGTCGCAGTTTTGACGCGCGCGTGTACCGGTCAACGACGGCGGCGGTAGTGCTCCGGCGTTCGATGGTCGAGCGACGGTGATGGTGGTGGGGGAAAAGGTTTGGGGTGACTGCTCGTTTGTTAGGGTTAGGATTTTCGTTTGTTTACACACACACACACACACACACACACACACACATATATATATATATAGCCGAGAGTTACCTGGGTCGTGTCGAATCTAGAGGAAGGTCGGGTCGTTGGTGAACCATGGGAGAAAAAGTTGGTTGTTGTTGTTGTTGGTTGTAGTATAAGTGGTATTGTTATATTTTGTTTGATTGATTGTTATATATATATATATATATATATATATATATATATATATATATATATATATATATATATATATATATATTTCTTTTCTTTTTTTTCCTTTTATTTTATAAAAATATCCTTATTAATTATAATTACTATTATTTCTATAAAATAATTATTAGTTTATTTTTATTCTATTTATTTTATTATCATTTATTGGTACTCTGTCGTTATACGCATTATTATTCCTATTATTATATAAAAAATTCTAGAAAATTAGGGGAGGTTACATTCTACCCAACTTACAAAAATTTTGTCATCGAAATTAAAGCTAACGCATGATAGGGAACGAGAATATTATATGGTAGAAAAGAACAAAGTAAAATTATACCTTGATCTTCGAACAGATACGAAAAATGTTTGTGTATGTCATCCTCGCGCTCCCAAGTGGATTCTTCTGGCGATTGATGTCTCCATGCCACGCGAAACAAGGGAATAAACTGATTCCTCAACACCTTCTCCCGACGATCAAGAATCTCCACGGGTTACTCTTGGTATGACAAGCTCGGTCCAATGGTGATCTCGGAGTGATCGAGATCATGACTCCTATCTGCCATATATCGCTTGAGTTGCGACACATGGAATACATCATACACTCCCTCAAGCAAAGGTGGTAGTGCCAATCGATACACAACTTCTCCAACTCGCTCCAACAGATCAAACGGTCCAATATACCTTGGACTGAACTTGCCCCATCCCCCGAAGCTAGTGGCTGATATTCTCAAGAAGACATGGTCGCCTTCCTTGAACTCCAAAGGACGACGATAAAGATCTGCCCACTGCTTCTGCCTGTCTTACGCTGCTCGCAAGTGCCCTTATATGCTCTCCACCTTTTCTACAGTGCCGACAACCAACTCTGGCCCCAAGATCTGACGTTCTTCTATATCACTCCAATACACGGGAGACCTACACTTCCTACTGTATAAAGCTTAAAATGAAGCCATTTGGATGCTCTCTTGATAGATATTATTGTAGAAAAACTCTATAAGGTATAGGTGGTCCTCTCATGATCCCCCAAAGTCTAGCATGCATGCTCTCAACATATCCTCCAACGTCTGAATAGTACTCTCCGACTGCCCATCTGTTTGTAAATGATAAGACATACTGAACTTCAGACGAGTCCCAAGACTCTCCTGCATGCTCCTCCCAAAGTGAGATATAAAATACGAGTCCCTGTCTGACACAATGCTAACCAGAATACCGTATAATCTTACGATCTGCCTCATGTATAAGTCATCCAAAGCTTCTGTAGACTGGCCAACTCAGAAGGAAACAAAATGAGCGGACTTAGTGAGTCGATCTACGATCACCCAAACAACATCTCGCCCACTTGGACACTTCAGAAAACCCGTGACGAAGTCCATAGTGATGTGCTCCCACTTTCACTCAGGAATCAGAAGTGGTTACAGTAGCCCTGATGTCCTCTGATGTTCATCCTTGACCTGTTGGCACACTAGACATTTGGCCACAAAGTGAGCTATCTCCCTTTTTATCCTATACCACCAGAAATATTGTTGCAAGTTACAGTACATCTTGGTGCCTTCAGGATGAATAGAATATATTAAACTATGAGCCTTTGCCATAAGCTCCTGCCGAAGCTCTCCATTACGAATATATAGGCGATCACCACATCGTAATGTCCCATCATCATGAATGCACAGTCTCGTCTGCTCTCCAGCTTCGGTCCTCTCTCCAACCTCCTGAATCTAGCATCCGTAGGTAAAGCTGCGATGATCCTCTCTACTAGCGATGACTGCACTTGCAAGTTGGCTAGTGTCCCATCTTATCCGGGTAATACAACCTCTATGCCAAGCTCTTGTAAGTCCTCTAGTAACTCCCTCTTCTTCGTCAAGAATAGCGTCATAGGCTTTCGGCTTAACACATCTGCTACCACGTTAGCCTTGCCTGGGTGATAATGCAGCTCTATCTCAAAGTCCTTCATCAACTCAAGCCACCGGCATTGCCTTATATTCAGCTTCTTCTGTATGGAGACATACTTGAGGCTCTTATGGTCAGTATAGATCTTCACTTGTTCCCCATATAAGTAATGTCTCCATAGCTTCAAGAAAAAAAATAACGGCTGCAAGCTCAAAATCATGAGTTGGATAATTCTTCTTATGTACTCTCAACTGTCTAAATGCGTAAGCAATCACCTTGCCATGATGCATCAATACGCATACCAAGCCTTTTTCCTGATGCGTTATTGTAGATCACGTAGCCTCCTGATTCTGATGGAATGGTCAACACTAGTGCTATGGTCAGTCGCTTATTCAACTCCTCAAAAGCGGCTTGACACTCGTCCATCCATATGAACTCTCGGTCCTTGCACGTCAACTGAGTCATAGGATCTGCTATCCTCGAGAAGTTTTTCATGAACCGAGGGTAATATCCTACAAGTCCAAGGAAACTGAATGGGCCATGTCTCAACTGCCAAGATTTTCTCCGGATCTACTAAAATACTATCTCCAGTGACGACATGCCCAAGGAAAGAGACTTTATCCAAGAAGAAATCATATTTGCTGAGCTTCGCATACAACCGCTCTCTCCTCAATGTCTCTAAGATAATCCGCATATGCTTCTCATGCTCCTCGTGGCTCTTCGAATAGACAAGGATGTCATCTATGAAGACAACCACAAACTGGTCCAAATACTGATGGAAGACTCGATTCATCAAGTCCATAAAGATAGCTGGAGCATTGGCCAATCCAAATAGCATGACCAAAAACTCGTAGTGTCCATATCTCTTCCTGAATGCGGCCTTTGGAATGACCTAGTTTCGCACCTTCACTGGTGATAGTCTATCTTCGAGAACACCTTGAATCCACTAAGCTAATCAAATAAGTCATCAATGCATGAAAGAGGGTACTTATTTTTCACAGTCACAATATTCAAGACAATGTAGTTAATGCACATGCACACTGACCCATCCTTCTTAGGTACAAATAATACTGGGGCTCCCCAGTGTGATGTACTCGATCGGATGAAGCCTTTCTCTTCTAACTCCTTCAACTGCTCCTTCATCTCATCCATCTCCTTCTACACTAATCTGTAAATATGCGACGCTATGGGTGCTGCTCCTGGGGTCAACTCAATCGAGAATTTTATATCTCTATACGGAGGTAGTCCTGACAAATCCTCTGGAAAGATGTCCTTAAACTCTGAAATGATAGGGTGATAAATGACATCGTCCAATGCCATCTAAACACCATCAAGAATCTTTGTGGATATTCGTGCAAACTCGAGCTTCGGCTGGCCTGATACCTTAAAGAGAATGCTTCCTCCGTAGAGTCAAAGAAAGCATGGTACTTGCTTAGCCAGTCCATCCCAAGGACAACATCAAAGTTCGGCATGGGAAAGACTAAGAGTCGAGCCTTCATCTCTCTATCACGAATCACTACATGACAAAATCTACAGACGCGGCTAACAAGTATAACTCCTTCTGAGTTGTCGAGTCATCTGCAGTAATGGAGAGGGTAAAAACATATCTCACGGTGGGATGAGGGCATTGGAACAGATTCAAGGTAGATACAAATCAAGCAGTCAAGGAGAGTACGCAATTGGAATTCAAAGAAAGTGATTAAATAAGTGGATAAGATCATATACTATAATCCTATTTGCAGTCTTGCTTATTACAGTAACGTAACTGAGACAATATACTCTTGACTTGCATGGGCCACCACAAAAATATGTTATGCCCAAGTCCCAAAATACGTAGGACTAGGAATACGTAGCATGTCAACCGTATGTATATGACAACTCTAATATGTTGGAAAATCATAACACATACGTACGTTATAATATGAATATTAATTCACAAGTGGTTCATATATTGTCAACACAAGTCACAGACATCTATATCTCATCCACAAGCACAAGTAAATGAATACCAAAATAAATAATTAAATGTTTCAAGTATGAAGTATCAAAAGAATAATAGTCAGGTGGAGACAAATCCACTGCCATCGACTATATCAAAAACCAAAATGATAGAGGAGATCAAAACCCAAATATGAAATAAATGTCAATAAAGAAACAACATCTAAGGATCCATCAGTAATGAAGTAATCACTGGTACTCAGAAGGTAAGACCTCCTCAACAAAGAATGATGCGTTAGGCCTGGGTCCATACTCTTGCAGATAATTCTTCTCGTCTATGCTTGGAAATAGACCAGGTTCTTAGATGAACGTAACAAGATACAAAAAGTACATGCCATAATATACTAAAAATAACATCTAAAGGGTCGCCTAACCGTCAATGTGAAATACACTTTTAAGAACAACTTTCCAACGTATGGACTATCTGGTTAAAATGATATTGTCGTGAGTCTCTCAAAGAATCAGTGGCCTAAAAAGCGTAACTTCTTTCGATCGTCAGAGGCCGCCTGCAAATAATATAATAAAAGGGTCATCTGATCACGCATCTCCGACGGAGCGCACGGGTTACAAAAAGAAAAGTTTAAAGGAGCCCATATGCCTACTTATTGTTCTCCCTACCCTATGCTCTATCCATGTCATATCCATGCCACGATGATACATGTAATAACTGTCAAGTCTTCTAACATGCATTTCTATCAGCAGTTATTTTCTATCCGTCGCACGTCCCATACGTACAGGTGGCCAGCCTATCACGCAAGTCTGTGTCCTATATGAGACTCAAACTCGTGTAACAAATGTGTCACGGCCAATGAAACATAAGAATGCCTCAACATCATTGGGTGGTCTCGTAACACTAGGTCGTCATGCAAATATTAAATAAGTGACAAAAGGCGACGCAACCGTTGTTGCACCTAAGTTATTCTTGGACGTGTAGTTTTATATAGCAAAATAAAATAACTAATTAAATAACAACAAATATGCATGCTAATAATGAATGTAAATAAATAACACAATGGCAAGGTATACTTGCTTGGCAAGCAATCTGTATAATGTAGGCATCCTGGCGTCAAGCACAAAGGATCAGAAACTACAGGCTCCGAACGAACGTCTCTGGATGCTGAAATAAATATCACTAACGTCTCCGAAATTAGCGAGATAGTAAAAAAACTCCACCATTTCTTCTAATTTGGACACAGGGGCAAAAAAGATAATTTTGGGTCAAAGTGGCATCCATATGGGCCCATATTTACCGAAATATGTGTCAGGGATAAACGTCTCTAAATAGGACAAATTATAGGTTAAACCAATCCTAAAAGACGATACAAACTCAATAGTATGTCCAATTTTGGATTCCGGTAAGCCGATCACAATTTTGTCCGTCAAGTCGACCGTGGGGCCCGCGAATAGGAGGTTCAATCAACTCTCTCGGAATCGCATAAAACTTGGTATCAGGACCAGTGTGATACCATGAATCAAACGGTGCAAGTTTTGTCTCGTTCCGACAAGCGTGTACCAACTAATGAGAAAATTGTAAAATGTCGATACAAGGGGACTTTTTACGAAAACAAGTTGATTTCGACGTGCACACACGTCCAAATCAACTTTCGTGAAATCTTGCACATCAGGATATACCATACGCTCCTTTCGGTGTAACTGGTACATAATGTGGTGGTCCAGTTTGTCGGAATGCACTCCGTATCGCAAGCTTCTAAGTTCTTAAAAAACTATTTTTTGTGATTTTAAATCTAAATTTAGCACATAATTAATGATCCAAAGTATATAAATATTATGTCGTTGCGATCCTGGTTATATAGACTAGCTATAAAAAAGATCACAATTAAGTGAGTTCGATTGGAAGAAAATCGTTTTCCAAAGCAGCATGTTGGTTTTGAAAACTGTCAATTCACGTATATCTAAAACAGTGGTATTTCGGAAAGTTTCAGATAAATTTATATTAGAAATAGGGTGGTTCGAATAAAACTACTTGAAGACATTATAAGGTGTTTATGTTTGGTTGAATCTAAACAGCTGGATCAAAATTCGGTCGCGTATGTAGGAAAAAATTCATCGGGGAAGATGGGTACCTGTGGTTCATTTCTGTCGCAGTTTTGACGCATGCATGTACCGGTCAGCTGCAGCGGCGGTAGTGCTCCGCCATTCGACGGTCGAGCGAAGTTTGTCCACGAAATTCGTTCATGAGACCTCGAATTCCCACGTTCCAGCCTGCATTATGCCAGCAAGTCCCACCCCACCGGTGGGTACATAAGCAAGGAAGGGTAGGGCAGCCTCACGTAAGAGACCGAGACGTAGACTCTGGAAGAGAACCTATGGATTCAACAGCAGTTCGAAAGGTTGACCTATTCGGGAATCTCTGGATCTATGCTTATTTTCAATCCACGGAATGGGGGAATAAGAAGATAAGGAAGCAGGATTCATTGGTGGTCCATTCCTCCCGGTGCCTCGGGATCCCAGAACCCACCTGGGACCCCTTTCGGCTTTCCACGGTCGGGGAGATATCCGAAATATCCCTTTCGGGTTCAGATTTGGGGTGGTGAGGGGGAAGGTCTGGGGTGACTGCTCATTGGTTGGGGTTAGGGTTTTTGTTTGTTTATGTACACACAAACACACACACACACACACACACACACACACACACACATACATACATACATATATATATATATATATATATATATATATATATATATATATATATATATATAGTCGAGAGTTACTTGGGTCGGGTCGAATATAGAAGAAGGTCGGGTCGTTGGTGAACCGTGGGGGAAAAAGTTGGCTGTTGTTTTTGTTGTTGGTTGTAGTATAAGTGGTATTGTTATGTTCTGCTTTATTGATTGTTATATATATATATATATATATATATATATATATATATATATATATAATTTTTTCTTTTCTTTTCTTTTATTTTATAAAAATATCCTTATTAATTATAATTACTATTATTTCTATAAAATAATTATAAGTTTATTTTTATTCTATTTATTTTATTATCATTTATTGGTATTTATTTTATTATTATTTATTGGTACGCTGTCGTTATACGCATTATTATTCTTATTATTATATAAAAAATCCTAGAAAATTAGGGAAGGTTACAACATTACCGACTCCCAAGACTGAATACTCCCATTTATCGACTACCCAGTCTATGTAATTCTTTTCGAGAACTCAAAGGAAGCCCTTCCATCAGAAGACGTTCCCTCCGATTCTATTATGATACGACTACCAAAATGTTATATCGTCGTTCCTACGACGGTCTTCTGCTATGATGCCTATCAAATACAGAAGCAATGCAGGATCTCCGCGAGACTCTCAATGGGGTTTGTGGTGTCCATAAGTCTGAACCCAAGGTACAAGACCGTCTCCGGAGAATGGGTTACTATTGGCCGACAATGGTAGCAGAGGCTGTTGACTATACGAGAAAGTGCCAAGCGTGCCAAATCCATGCAGACTTAATCCACCAGCCGTCAGAATTTTAACAGCCAACGGTGGCATCTTGGTCGTTTGAATCATGGGAAATGGACATTATCGGGCCAATTAGTCCACTTTCTTCTAAGGGACATCGATTCATCTTGGCTGTCACCGACTACTTCTCCAATGGAAGAAATATTACACCCCGATGTCTCGTGGTCCAGATCGCCCCCACCGGGGGTGAATTACCGTACCAGCACTCCCGCGGAATGATCTTTCTCATCGGGACATGATGTCGTGTAAGCTTGGAGTTGCTCTCACATAAGGCAACAACATAAGTCATTTTGGTTATCATCGAACTGATCAAGTTTGCAGCGGAGGAGCAGTGTTATAAACAATAATCCATCTGAGTATATGGGATAAAGGTCAAGGCATGAGGTTCTCTGAATAAAATGGCATTGTTCCATACATTATGTTCCTCTATACAAAAGTAGCTCAAAATATCTCGATACGGCTCAAGGTATCGACACCAGATTTTTGGGTCCTGGGGATAGGGCACGAATATCGCTTCTTCGGACGATCCAGCACCTGAGAACAAGCAAACTGTTGGGGGTCAGCACTTTGGTGAAAGTACTGGTGAGTATAAATAACGAACAAAAGCAACACCCTCTAAAACTAATACTAAGTAAGCATGTGATAAAATATTATATTACTAATGATCTTTCTAATTTTATCTAGGTTTGTTACATGTAGTACAGGAGCAGAGTCATATTACACTTTTTTGGAAAATATCTTTGAAAGCCATATTTCATATTCGAAATACAAGCAAGCAGACAAGGCAAGCAGTTTATGTACGATATGCAGGTTCATTTACTAACTCTGGTATGCAGCGTGTCTCATGAGTCATATTTGTTAGCCCAATGTTTAAGTTGAGTTTTGGAATATGGCTAATCGATTAAGTTTACATAATGATAATCTATCAATCACTATAGTATATTTTACTTAAACTCAACATTGTCTAGATATGCAATATTTGCTTCTGTATATTTTTTTGTTCGTCTAACATGTACTTGCAGAAAGAAATAAGCAAAAATCAGCATGGACATATGCAACGATAAAATAATGATGAGCCAAAGACGGTGTTATACTAGAAAATTTTATCCAACCGCCTACGATTTATTCGGAGCCTCGCACCCGGGGGTTCCGCTGTGGCATATCTACCCTCAACATATTTTCTATAGCTCAACCAAACAAACAACCAAGTCCAGAACCCAACCAAAACCAAAACCAAAACCAAAACCAAACCTACTCAAACCCAGTTATAGAGCTTCTGGTCTGAGGCAGACCGAACTCAGACCGAACTCGGTGCCCTTAAAATTAGCAACCTAATTTTTTGTTCCACCTTGTAACGAGCTGTCCAACGTTCGAATTTTTGAACGTTAGAGGATAGAACTCTGGCCGAACTCTGCCTACCCAGACTAGTATAAATAGAGCATGAATTCTCTCATTTCAAATCATCCCTCATCTTTCAAGCTCTCAATCTTCTAAGATCTACTCTTCTAAGCCATACTTTTCCAAATTTCCTTAATCCCCTAAGGTGCCTCGGTGCAATTCAGCTAGAAGTTGTGCAAGAGTTGTAAAGTGTTCTCACTTAAAAATTCTAATTTTTGCCTCTGCGAAGTTGAAGTCGAGCGCTTTGGATCAAAAGGTCGTGTTTGTAAATAAGTGGCAAGCATTCGGATCAAACTCTGACCTGGACCTGGACCTGGACTAGTCCTCCACGAGGGAAACTAGGATATATCGCTTTGTTTGCGTTTGCTCTTCCTTACTTTATTTACTTTTGGCATTATTATTCTTTGATTATTTTCTTTCTTAGTAGTTGCTTACTGGATTTAGTCTTAATCAGTTTTAATTGGTCACTATTGACACATAACTCTATTCACCCCCTCTAGAGTTACCTACACGTAACTTCAATATTCATTCTTTAAGGTCTCTATCATGCATCTAGTAGATTATTCTTCTTTTCATCTCTCTATACTCTTCTTATCATCAATTATCATCTTATCGTGTGAATGATTTAGAAGCATATACGTAAATAAGACTTCTCTATAAAAGCGGATAATACAAGAGAGCATGTTCGATAGCATGTATATCACTTATCCAGTGATTCTTACTGTTACGCCCCAATCCTAAAATATGTAGGATCAAGAATACGTAAGCATGCCAGCTGTATGTATATGGCAACTCCAATATATGTATACCATA
The DNA here is from genome assembly GCA_036927795.1 of Iris macrosiphon. Lineage (NCBI taxonomy): Eukaryota > Viridiplantae > Streptophyta > Magnoliopsida > Asparagales > Iridaceae > Iris > Iris macrosiphon. The sequence continues at coordinate 89,462,329 of JAYESA010000003.1, read as the reverse complement.
ATACACATGTACGCTATAATATGAATGTTAACTCACATGTGGTATATATATTGTCACAAGTCACAGGGCATAACTAGATCTCATCTACAGAATCAAATAACCAATCAACTATATAAATGAATCAAATATAAAATGCTTGTTAAGAACAAGTAGTTGGGTGGAGACAAATCCACTACCATCTATAATATAAGAGAAACCACATAAGTACATCTAATAAAAAATGAGACTCGAAGAGAAGACTTTCTCGAAAGAGAGATAAGTAGCAAGTCCTGATCCATGCTCCTGCGAATAGTCAAGATCGTCTACACCTGGAAAGGGACCAGGTCCTCAGAGGGACGTAACAAGATACATAGAAGCATGCCAATTGAATACAGTAAAACATGCATAATAGAAAAAAAATATATAAGTACGCTGTACTAGACAATCTATATAAATGCATAATAAGAACAACCTTTTCGACGTATGGAAGGTGGAGGATACTTTATCTATCTCACAACTCACACACACATCCATGAACATCAGAAGCCGTCATACCTCGAGGGTAGCGACCATCGCGATACCAGAAATTGACATACCTCGAAGTTAGCGACCAGCACGACACAACTACCGTAGTGCGTGCTAGTTACTATGGTTTAGTAGAGTGGGTAGCCCATACGCCTACTGATTGCCCTCCCCTCCCATGATACTATTTGTCAAGTGTGTGTCACCATATATAGTATATAATTATGACTGAACGAAAATACATGTATAAAAATATGATAAGCATGCAAAGTACTATAAGCAATTTGGCAAGGTATCTTGCCTGGCAAGAAAGCTGCGAAGTGTAAGCGTCCAGACGTCAAGCACAAGGGATCAGAACTATGGCATCAGAATGAATGTCTCCAGATGCCGAAATAAATATCACCAACATTTCTAAAATAAGTGAGATAGCTAGAAAATATTACCCTTTCGTCCAATTTGGACACAGGGGCAAAACAATAATTTCGGGTCAAAGCGGGGTCCACATGTGGCCCACTTTGTATCAAAATACATGCTAGAGGTAAAGGTCTCTATATGGGACAAATTATAGGTCAAACAAATTTTAAACGTCGATACGAACTCAACTATATGTCCAACTTCGGATTTCGGTGAGCCGATCACAAATTGGCCCTTAAAGTCAAACCGTGGGGCCCACGAATAGACGGCTTGGTCAACTATCTCAGAATTACGTGAAACTTGGGTCACAGGACCAGCGTGATACCATGAATCCAATGGCACAAATTTTATCGTATTTTGACGAGCGTACACAAAATGGGATGGTATTTTATAAAAGTCGTGATATGGGAACTTTTTGCGGATACAGGTTAATTTCGACGCGCACACACATCTGAATCAACTTTCGCGAAAGCTCACACGTCAGGATATACCACAAGCGCCTTTCGGTACAATTGGTACGTGATGAGGCGGTCCCCTTTGGCCGGACGTACTTCGTATCACAAAATTTCAGTTTTAAAATATCAAGTTTTTGGTAGTTTTGGAGGTCGAATAATTTAACGAATAAAATAAATTAATAAAAAGTAAAAGAATAATAAAATTTTTGGTTATATTCGAAAGAAAATATTTTAATTAGATTTTGAAAATATTAAATAGGTTGGTGGCAAATTAGGCATGAACATGGGGGTTTGGTGTTAAAATTTTGGACTATTTTTGGTCAGTTTTTCGGCCATTTTTCGACCAATCCAGGACACAAAAACTTGTTCCGCTTGAAGGAAAATCCTAGAGGGTTAGGTTGTGAACGTACATGGACAAACTTCTCAAGAAAAGGACAAAAGATGAGAGAGATATCATACCGCGAAGAAAGAGGCAGAACTTCGCTGCTGCTGCACTTGCGGGCGTGCGCGCGGGATGCCGTGGAGGTCGCCGCCGGCGCGGCGCTGTGGCGGCGGGCTGCGGTCGACCGGAGGAGGAAGGAGATTAGGGTTAGGGTTCGGTTTAGTATATATATATATATATATATATATATATATATATATATATATATATATATATAGACCAAGAGAGAGAGAGAGATGGGGAGAGCGGGGGGGGGGGGTTCTGTAGCTGCGGGAGGGGGGGGGGAATTAGGATTGGTTTAGGAATATGATTAATTGCTTTAGGTTAGGGTTTTGTTTAGGAAATAGGTTAGGGTTTAGGTTTATATATATATATATTTTTTCTTTTCTTTTATTTGTGTTTTTTCTTTTTTTCCTTTTCTTTTATTTATTAATGCTATTATTATTATTATTATTATTATTATTATTATTATTATTACTACTATTATTATTATTATTATTATTATTATTTATTTATTTACATATATTTACATATATAGATAAGACTATATAAAAAATTTAAAAAGAATATTTGTACATAGAATAAATTCTAGAAAATCTATCACCCTTTAACAAGACTAAAATATAATAAAAAATATTTTATGGAATAATTCTAAATGAGTAACTATATAATTAAATTAATCAATAAAAAATATTTTCTAATTAACTATGAAAATACTCTAAGAAATTTAATAATTTAATAAAAATACTTAAAATAAAATTTAAAATTTTAGGGGGTTTACATTTACCCTTTGTCGAACGGTTATCCCTGTAGTAGACATACAAGTTAGCAAAATTTTCCTAAGCATATATGTTCTATTCCCTGTCCGTCTTTGTATCGGACAGATAGGTAAGCAAGAAGGCTGAATCCTAGCATGAGACTTAACTATATGATGGCCCATGAGTCTACTTCCTCATGATTAGAAGCGGTATTATCATGGCACAATACTGCACTAATATACTCTCTCATATACTAGCTGCTTTGACACGTGAACCAGCTATCTAATAGACATGAACACCCCCTGATCGTGAGAACTCTATTGCCTTACGGTATTCCTCTGATCTCCTGTCATGCCCCAGTCCCAAAATACGTAGGACTAGGACACGTAAGCATGCCAGCCGTATGAATATGAAACTCCAATATATGGAAACCATAACACACGTACGCTGTAATATGAATAACAATCCATAAGTGGTAAAAGCTATCACTAGTCACAGGGTATAATCTAATCTCATCCACAGAAATCATATATAAGTAAATAGCCAATATCTATGAACTAGATCTCAATATAAAGTATCTCAAGATGAAAGTCGGATGGAAACAAATCCACTACCGAACTAGAATATAGAATAAACAAGATAAATACAATATAAGTACAACCTCTAACAATCACGAGGCTCGAAGGGAAGACCTTCTCGCAATATACGTAGCAAGTCTGGATCTGCGCTCCTGCGAATACTCATGAACATCTACACCTGAAAAGGGACCAGGTCCTCAGAGGGATATAACAAGATACATAGAAGCATGCCACAAAATAAATACTGAATAAATAAAGGGTTGAGCTAACCATCTAAGTAAAATATAATTTGAGGACAACTTTGAGTGTATGGAAAAATGTAGGCTAGACATATGCTGACGTAATTCACCGATCGTGACAACTGGCTAGTATATGCCACATATGCCCCCAATACAAGGGTGCTATGTAATATAATAACGTCCTACAGCTCCAAAGAACGGGAAATCTGCATAGTATATAACGTTCATATTGCTCCGAAGAACGTGTAATCTGTATAGTATATAACGTCCATATTGCTCCGTCGAGCGCGGAATCTGCATAAAGGAAGTGGGTGTCCCATACTCCTACTAGTCGTCCTCTCCGCCCAATGATCTATGCATGTCGTATCCATAATATGTCTTAGCTACTATGCCAAGGCGTCGTAACTCTGGCTCATAGTCTATCGTTAAAATAATAGCCCAACCTTTCGACCCAACAAGGACAAGGATTGGACCATCGTACCACGATAGTCTATGCTCCGACTACTAATAACTGCTATGTCTTCTAACATGCATTGCTAATAGCAGTTATTCCCTATCCGTCGCACGCCTACACTTACAGGTGGCCAACCGCATACGCAAGTCTGTGCCCTACATGAGACTCACAACACGTGTAAGAAATGTGACAAGGCCTGGAAAGTCATACCGATAACTCCCTAACTTCAGGTGGGTCTACTAGACACTAAGTCAGACACAAGTCCTAACGTCAACGCATTCGTTAACTGCACCTGAGTCTCTCTCGGACGCGCACAGTTATATAATCTAAAACAATAAACATTAAATTAATAATATAACTGAAATTAAACACTACAACAAAGGCAAGATATACTTGCCTGGCAAGAGAGCTACAAAATGTATCGTTCAGATGTCAAACACCAAGAGTCAGAAACTACGACCTCGGAATGAACGTCTCTGGATGCTGAAATAAACATCACCAACGTTCCCAGAAAAAGCAAAATAGCTAGAAAACACTATCCTTTCGTCCAATTTAGACACAGGGGCAAAACGGTAATTTCGGATCAAAGTGGGCTCCACATGTGGGCCACTTTACACCGAAAAGTGTGCCAGGGGTAACGGTCTCTAAATGTAACAAATTATAGGTCAAACAAACTCTAAATGTCAGTACGAACTCAACGGTATATCCAAATATAGATTCCGGTGAGCCGAACACAATTTTACCCAAAAAGTCAACCGTAGGGCCCGCTAATAGGCAACTTGGTCAACTGTCTCAGAATTATGTGAAAATTGGGTCACAGGACCAGCGCGATACCACGAGTCCAGTGGCGTAAGTTTTATCATATTCTGCCAAGCGTGCACTAAATGCGCAGGGCTTTGCAAAAGTCGTAACACGGAGAATTTCGTGGATACGGGTTGATTTCGACGCGCACACGCGTCCAAATCAGTTTTTGTGAAAACCCACACGTCTGGGTATACCGCACGTACCTTCTGGTATACTTGGTACGCGATGGGGCGATCCCGTTTGGCGGTGCGTGCTCCGCATCATAATTTCTGAAAATTAGAAAAAGTATATTTTTGGGGTTTTCCATCTAATTTAATTCTACACATAATAATTAATAAAATATTATATTTGACAAAAAAAAACTAGGTTAGGTGGTCTTCGCATACTAAAAAGAAAAATCGAATTCGGATCTCTGTGGTGGGAGATACGAGTCCGTGAACATAGGTCATCGTAAATTTTCTGAGATTAAAATGTCGTAGTTTTTCATCGACTTGGCATCGATGTTTGCCTGGGTTTACGCGCTGTACGATGAACACTAATCTACAGGATTGGAAGGGGGATAGGTGAGAATCATACCGGAGAAGACGGGGTCAAGTTTGGTCGAGCGATGGCACGGGAGTCGGGGCACGAACAGGACTCCGTTGTAGTCAAATTCTGCACGGCGCGCGCTTGGCGTGGTGTGCGGCTGGCGGCGGGTCTGGGCGGTCGGCGGTGGGCTCCGATGGTCGACGCAGTCGAGGGGGTTGAGGAGATTAGGGTTTAGGGATAGAGTTTGATAAGTAATATATATATATATATATATATATATATATATATAGAGAGAGAGAGAGAGAGAGAGAGAGAGAGAGAGATCGCGATAGAGAGGGGGGGGATTCGTTTGGGCCAAGGGGGGGTGATGGGTTTGAAGCTACTGATGTTGTGGCTTAGTTAAGCGGGCGGGTAGGGTAGGTGGGTTTGGGTTCTTATTGGGTTTGGGTTTGTGATTCATTAAGAATAATTCTTTTTCTTTTTCTTTTTCTTTTCTTTCTTTTTCTAATTCCTTTTTTATTTCTTTTTCTTTCTAAATTCTATTTAATAAATCATATATATATATATATATATATATATATATATATATATATAGAAAAATTCTAGAAATTATATCTGCGCATACCATTAAGCTATCAACTGCCCACAGGGTCCCCTACATGGAATAAATTAGGAAAAAATTATAATGGCTCCATAAATCCCCTAAATGCACAAACACCTAAAATAAAAATTAAATAAAATCTATTTCCTCTATTTAGCTCGTAATTACTATAATTCAATTATTAATTAATTAAAAAGGTAAAATACGGTTTTTAGAAATAGGGGTTTTATATTCTGCCCAACTTATAAAAATTTTGTCCTCGAAATTAAAACTGAGTTACGATAGAAGGTCAAGGATGATATAAGATAGAAATTTGCAGTTTATTCTGTACCTTCCTCCATTCTAACCTCCATAATTTTCTAATTGTCATGGGGATGTTTGGAGGGCTATAATTTACATTGTTTAAATGCAAGGCTAGGTTTATAAGAGGGGACGATGTTGTGCGTTGCATATTTCAAAAATTATGGAGAAAATCTACATAAACGAAAAGTAGATTTCTTCATGTGTCATGTCCAATGGTGTGGACACCTTATTGCATTTGCATAAAAGTGTCCAACAATTAAAAAATTACACAAAGATGGAAGTTAGGTTTATATTAATTAAAATTAATGCGCAAGATGTTTTGGAATTAATTAGAAGTACATGGAGATAAAATTAGGTGGAACACAAGTATCATGGACATAGAGGGCTCAGGATAGAATATTATCAATTTTAGGTTGCACGAAATATGTCAAGATTGTGTCTCCAATTTCAATTGGAACGCACAAGGTACAAAGTCATATTTATATAGAATCAAATACAAACGTCTGCGACGAATATTGTGCGACTAAAAATATAGCACAAGAGAGCATAATTATGAGTTACACCAAGGTCCGAATAGAAGATGGGCACGACTAGGACAAGGGTGTAAAGTTTGTAGGTAGACAATTGCTAGTGTAGTGCTCCAATTATCGAAGCAACAGAAAGGTGCACTAAGTGATATAATTATTATAAAATTAAATAGAAATACCGTGTCCTATTTCCAATTGGATACAAACTAGCCCTAGTTTCACTATCTAAGCCAAGTAGGCCTAATTTTTTGGGTGAGGGGTTTACGATCCACTCAACTTAAAAATAATTTCATCCTCAAAATTAAAATGAGGCATACTTTGTTAATTCTCTCACATTCGCATATAAGACAAGTCAATCACAATCTCTTCCAAAATTTAAAATATATTCTAATCCATCGCAATCACTTTCAAAATTAAGGTAACCTTTGTTTAATCAAAATATTGTGACCTCTTCTCGATTTTTAATAATCTCATCCAAATTTAAGCTAAATCTATATGACATCTTCAAGTTTTAAATAGCCCACATCACTTTTCACATTACGATCTCCAACTATCATAATCTCCTTTAGAAGAAAACAATTTTAATCCAATATTATTCCTATTTTCCCTTATGAATTTTGTATCCTTCAAATTTTTAAATTTAATTCACATCCTCAATATTTCCAATAGGTAATCCAGCAATCAAAATTGAAGTTTTAATTTAAATCATCAAATTGTAAAATTTTATATCTACTTCACCAATTGTTCAAGCCTAGAATTCTATATTTATCCTCAAGTTTTAAATCGATGATTCAATCTTCAACATTCAAACTTTAAATCATATGCTCAAAGTATAAATATTTGGTCCTCACTATCAAGATTTCAAAATTTATTAAATACTCATCCTCTAACTCCTTCTTCTAAAATTCTCCACATTTAAAATGACTTAATCTCTCAATCTAATCCTACTTTATCACAATCTAAAAGAATTCTCCTCAAGTTTAATAATGTAATTTCTACCCAACTTAGAATTTATCCATATATCATATAAGGCTATACACTTAAGAAAATATTCCTCCACTTATTTAATCATGCTATTCGATCCTGAAAAGTTTGAACACCAACATATTACCTATGATATGCCCTTAATTACAGAAAATCATCATCAAGTAATGCGGTTGGCCTATGGGGTATATCTAGTACTATCTGTATATCAACTTATACCAAACACGAGGTTATATCTTTCCGAAATAAGGGAATACGAAAAACAATAATAAAGAGTTCAAAGGGCGAGGTAATAGAATAGAAGTATGGGGATCAAGGCATTTAAGGAATTCAAAAGGAATTGTCAAGGCAGGTGTGGATTAAAATCTTATTTGATAATTTCTTATTTGCATGCTCGTATCAGTACAATTATGTAACTGATACGATACGCTCAGACATGTCTAGAGGGCAAGTACATTCGTCTACTAGACACTATATTTTTCAATCCATGTAAAGTAGTTATGCGAAGGATGAACCAAGCGCACTAAGGTTAGCTAGACCTTAATACACTGATTCTGAAATGTATTAATGTATGCATCCACTAATACATATATCGTGGACAAGCTTGATAAAAGAATAAGCTTGCGAAACTAGGCTATAAAATAGCAGCATAAGTCAAGGTAGTATATAAAATATAAATGTGCTAGATCATGATGAAATAAGGTACAAATAATTCAAGTTCACAAAACAAAATAAAAATAAGACTCTACAGTCTCTACAGTTGTCATACTACTCCTTGTCTAAGTCGCTAGTCGACCAAATAGGGGTATGTGCCTCTAAGTTCTACAGTCTGAATAAACACTATCGTCGTATGCTAGTATACAGTTAATGTCATTCAGTTACACTTCAATAATGAGTCAAGAGGACTATGTGTTCCTAGGTTGTGAGGCATACTACCCAGATAATAAACTAATACTGTGATAGTCTTAAGGAAAATCTTTAAAATAACCTTGTTCTTATAAATAAAGTATGTACTCTTATTGGGGTATATGCAAAAAAGAGCTTGGTACTTATTAGGGTATCATATTGCGTTATATAGGTAATGGTCACCTTAAGTCTTAATCATAGTGCTTATAGAACAAGTATTAATACTAAGAATGGAAAGTTACTGGCCTTTAAGGAAAATGGGATATAACTCGTATTGAGGTGTGGTTACAAATTATGCGATTCAAAACTAAAGGATAATCATCAAGTTATAATCTACAAGAACAACTCAAAACTATCAAGTTCTAACTACCAAGCACAACCTTTCAAAGTTTAACATTAACAACTTTTGTCCTAGCAACCCATATATCCTTAACATAAGATAAAATCACTTGGCCTACAATCATAAGAGTTATGTGGCACAAATTTGAAGGATGAAGAAAATAAATTTATTCGTCTCACTAATAGCGAGTGCTAAGGATTCAGAGGAACAAGTCATAAAACTAAATAGAAAGACTCTAGATAATGTCATGGTTTCTTGAGGGAAGGTGGTTGCTAATCTCTATGTTCAGGGTATGATCGAGAAAAATATTATATTCGTTCCTCTTGGCTTCCTAAGGTGCTGTCTGCTTAATAATAAGACAAAAATCTAAATATATAGTTCTATAATACTATCTCACCATACAAGTTAGGTTTGGTCCTAATATTCAGCCTTGGGTTTCTAGTGGTTCCTCAATACTCGGGTCAAACACTATGATCAAATTTTTAACCAACCCTAGTAGTATCCATACTATCTCAAGTCATCCCTAATTATCAAGGGATAGTGGTCAATCCATCTACAGGTAAGGGTGTTATGGTTCATTAAGTATTCTGACTCAGTGATGTGTCAACACTCTAGTTGTACTCTTAATAGGAAGGTTACCCTACTTATTATCTAACAACAGGGACTTCTATATTCTAGGAGGGGGCTATACGCAAGGAACTATTAGGAAGTACATAAATCAAGCAGGATATATTTATTCAAATAGAATGGATTGGAAGAAAAGTGAATCATAGTCAATTGTGGATGAGATCCTATACTCTAATCCTAGGTGCAGGTTTGCTCGGTACAATAATGTAACTGAGATAATATGATCTTGACCTGTATGGGCCACTACTAAAAATATGTCACGTCCTAGTCCCAAAATACGTAGGACTAGGAAACGTAAGCATGCCAACCGTATGAATATGGAACTCCAATATATAAAAACCATAACACACATACGCTATAATATGAATAACAATCCATAAGTGGTAAAAGCTATTACTAGTTACAGGGTATAATCTAATCTCATCCACAAAAATCATATATAAGTAAATAACCAATATCTATGAACTAGATCTTAATATAAAGTATCTCAAAATGACAGTCGGATGAAAATAAATCTACTGCCAAACTAGAATATAGAATAAATAAGATAAATATAATATAAGTACAACCTCTAAAAATTACGAGGCTCGAAAGAAAGACCTCCTCGCAATATATGTAGCAATTACGGATATGCGCTCCTGCGAATACTCATGAACATCTACACCTGAAAAGGGACCAGGTCCTAAGAGGGACATAACAAGATACATAGAAGTATGCCATAAAGTAAATACTGACTAAATAAAGGGTTGCGCTAACCATCTAAGTGAAATGCAATTTGAGGACAACTTTGAGTGTATGGGAAAGTGTAGGCTAGACATATGCTGACATAATTCACCAATCGTGACAACTGGCTAGTATATGCCATATATGCCCCCAATACAAGGGCGCCATGTAATATAATAACGTCCTACCACTCCGAAGAACAAAAAATCTATATAGTATATAATGTCCATATCGCTTCGTCGAGCATGGAATCTGCATAAAGGAAGTGGGTGTCCCATACGCCTACTAGTCGTCCTCCCCGCCCAATAATCTATGCATGTCGTATCCACAACACGCCTTAGCTACTACGCTGAGGCATCGTAACTCTAGATCATAGTCTATCGTTAAAACAATAGCCCAACCTTTCGACCAAACAAGGATAAGGATTGGACCATCGTACCACGATAGTCTATGCTCCGACTACTAATAACTGCTAAGTCTTCTAACATGCATTGCTAATAACAGTTATTCCCTATCCGTCACACGCCTACACTTACAGGTGGCCAACCGCATACGCAAGTCTGTGCCCTACATGAGACTCACAACACGTGTAAGAAATGTGTCAAGTCCTAGGAAGTCATACCGATAACTCCACAACTTCAGGTGGGTCTACTAGACACTAAGTCAGACACAAGTCCTAACGTCAACGCATTCGTTGACTGCACCCGAGTCTCTCTCGAACGCGCACAGTTATATAATCTAAAATAATAAACATGCAATTAACAATATAACTGAAATTAAATAGTACAATAAAGGCAAGGTATACTTTCCTGGCAAGAGAGCTGCAAAATATATCGTCCAGATGTCAAACACCAAGAGTCAAAAACTACGGCCTCAGAATGAACGTCTCTGGATGCTAAAATAAACATCACAAAATAAGCAAAATAGCTAGAAAATACCATCCTTTTGTCCAATTTGGACACAGGAGCAAAACGATAATTTTGGGTCAAAACAGGCTCCACAAGTGGGCCACTTTGCATCAAAAAGCATGCCAGGTGTAACGATCTCTAAATGTAACAAATTATAGGTCAAACAAACTCTAAATGTCAGTACGAACTCAACGGTATATCCAAATGTAGATTCCGGTGAGCCGAACACAATTTTGCCCAAAAAGTCAACCGTGGGGCCCGCTAATAGGCGACTTGGTCAACTATCTCATAATTACGTCTAAATTAGATCACAGGACCAGCACGATACCATGAGTCCAGTGGCGCAAGTTTTGTCTTATTCTGACGAGCATGCACTAAATGTGCATGGCTTTGCAAAAGTCGCGATACGAGGAATTTTGGGGATACGGGCTGATTTCGACGCGCACACGCATCCAAATCAGTTTCCATGAAAGCCCACACGTCTGGGTATACCGTACGCACCTTCTGATACACTCGGTACGCGACGAGGCGGTCCCATTTGGTAGGGTGCGCTCCATATCACAATTTCTGGAAATTAAAAAAGAATATTTTTGGGATTTTTTATCTAATTTAATTCTACACACAGCAATTAATAAAATATTATATTTGACAAAAAATAAACTAGGTTAGGTGGTCTTCGCATACTAAAAAGAAAAACTAAATTTGGATCTCTGTGGTGGGAGATAAGAGTCCGTGAACATAGGTCATCGTAAGAGAATTTTTGAGATTAAAATATCGTGGTTTTTTATCGACTTGGCGTCGATTTTTGCCTAGGTTTACAGGATTGGAAGGGGGATAGGTGAGGATCATACCGGAGAAGACGGGGTCAAGTTTGGTCGAGCGATGGCACGGGAGTCGGGGCACGAACATGACTCCATTGTAGTCAAATTCTGTACGGCGCGCGCTTGGCGTGGTGTGCAGCCGGCAGCTCCAGCGCATGTCGGCGGTGGGCTCCGATGGTCGACACGGTCGAGGGGGTTGAGGAGATTAGGGTTTAGGGATAGGGTTTGATAAGTAATATATATATATATATATATATATATATATATATATAGAGAGAGAGAGAGAGAGAGAGAGAGAGAGAGATCGCGATAGAGAGGGGGGATTCGTTTGGGCCGCGCGGGGGGGGGGGTGGTGGTGATGGGTTTGTAGCTGCTGCTATTGTGGCTTAGTTAAGCGGGCGGGTATGGTAGGTGGGTTTGGGTTCTTATTAGGTTTGGGTTTGTGATTCATTAAGAATATTTCTTTTTCTTTTTCTAATTCCTTTTTCATTTTTTTCTTTCTAAATTCTATTTAATAAATTATATACATATATATATACACACACACACATATATATATATATATAGAAATTCTAGAAATTATATTTGTGCATACCATTAAGATGTCAACTGCCCACAAGGTCCCCTACATGGAATAAATTAGGAAAAATTTATAATAGCTCCATAAATCCCCTAAATGCACAAACACCTAAAATAAAAATTAAATAAAATCTATTTCCTCTATTTAGCTCATAATTACTACAATTCAATTATTAATTAATTAAAAAGGTAAAATACGGTTTTTAGAATTAGGGGTTTTACATCTCCCCTAGGACAAACGATCCCCAGTGTCCCAGGAATCGGTCATGGGATTATCCTTGTGCACAAGTTGTCTAAAGACCAATGCATAAATGCAACTCTATGAGATAAACTCTATACGGATGCAACAGTTCAAAAAAGAGAGTAAATTATCAATCTCTTCTTTCTCTGTACGGACAGGCCGCCATCTCTATCTCTATGCAGACTGGCCGCCATCTTATCCCTATACGGACTGGCCACCATCTCTCTGATAATGTTCAAGCATTTTAACTAGTTCTATCTTTACAACATGATAAAGGAAACATGTAACAGTCTCTATTTAAGCAAGCATGGAAGCAGTTCTCTATCTCTTTTAACTAAGCATGCAATTCTACACTTTCTTTAGCATATGATAAAAACATATGAACATTCTTTTACTCTTGTTTATTAGCAAAATAATAGTTTATTCGATAGCTGTGTCAGTGTAACTAGCATACAATATTCAATTCTTTAACTTAGCATGGCAATGTTCTATTCAATGACAAGCATACAAGTTCTCTAGTTAAGCATGCAGGTTCTCGTTCTATCACTCTCAAGTTAACATTAATCTTCTTAGCAACAAGCATTACAAAAACTCAGATTCATTATTAAAGCTTGCAAGAATCAGAGAATAAAGTTTTGTCTACTCACTTAGATCAATCATCTTCTGGTTCAACAATGAGCTCTTCAAAAATATTTCCTTTTTGAATCAGCAACCGATATCTCTTGTATATAGTGCCAACGCGGAGCGGGATACTACACGGAAGCTATTCCATTCGCTGAATCAGACCTCAAACTTGATCAGCTTTGTCAAGCATAACGTCATACACCGCTTCGGCTTGCCACGGAGGATCATCTACGACAATGGTCTACAGTTTGTATGTCATGCTTTTTACTGGGTTTGTGAAAAAAAAAATCCAGAATGTAGCCTTGACTACCTAAAATCCAGCATTAAATGGTCTAGCAGAAGCATTCAACAAGACCATTATAAAGATACTTAAGAAGATTGTGTCATCCAATAAGCGTGACTGGAATAAAAAGCTGGGTAAATGTATCTGGGCCTATCCCACAATGGTCCGAACACCTACTAGCAACACGTCATTCTCTTTTGTCTAAGGGAGCAAAGTGGTCCTCCTACTCGAGATCCAAATTTTTTTGCTCTGAGTGGCCCTCTCCAACCAGTTAACCGTTGACGACAATTACCGTTGATGGCTACAAGATTTAGAAGCGCTCGACCAAAAATGTCTCTTAGCTTAACAACATATTGAGCTGTACCAAGCGCGCCTCTTAGGAGCCTTCAACAAACTGGTCAAGAAGAGGACTTACTAAGTTGATGACCTCGTCTTGACAGTAAGAAGACTGATGCTCATGACCCACAAGTTGATCGGTAAATTCTAACCTAAATGGGAGGGTCCATTCATCGTAGAGTCTGTGTTCTCCAATGGCACGTACCGACTCTTAAAACCCAATGACGACTTGCTCATGATGCTATCAACGACAAGTTCCTCAAAAAATACTATGTCTAAGCTAAACTTGTACTCCCCTTACTATCAGCGGAACAACCAAAATATACATTGTACGTTCCCCGTTGTTCATTCCCAGCAAGTGTGTAAGTATAATATGCATTTTACTTCCACAAAAGTTGGACGAAAGCCATTATCTGTATTTAGGAATCCTGAATATGCAACAGACAATAGATCCTCAAAAAAGTTCCCCAGCGGAGCCATCTTCAGGTTTATCCACACTTTAGGGTAGACCGCTCACAATTAGCTCTCTTGGACATTAGTTCACGTCCATATCACCTCTGAACTACTGTCCTAACCAGTTATCCCCAGTAGGGTTTGCTATGTCCATATTACCTCTGAGCAAATCTCTCTGTATGACCATCAATTTTTATGTCCATAATACCTCTGATATTGGTCGTCATTTAAACGTATCACCCATACTTAACTCCAAGTATGCCAGCGGTGTTAAAGTCCATAAAACCCATCACGTCCATATCACCTCTGGCAGTGCTTGTCTTGAACCTATCATTTGCACTCAGGTGCACAAGAAGTAACGGGTCCACAAAACCTATCACGTCCATATTAACTTTGATAGGGTTCTATTTTGAACTTATTACTTGCACTCAGGTGCACAAGAGGTAATGAGTCCACAAAACCTATCACATCTATATCACCTCTGATAGGGTATAATTTTGAACTTATTACTTGTACTCCAGTGTGCAAGAAGTAATATGTCCACCAGAGATCCCCCAGTGGGATATCCTCAATAAAAGCAAACAACCATGTCAATATTACCTCTAGCTCGTTTAATTTTTCTTCCACACCAGGATCATACCTAACCTCTCGGTATGACTATCGTTTAGCTTATGTCCACGTTACCTCTGAGCTATCATCCTCACATCATCCCTACTAAAGTTTGCCATGTTCTTTTTACCTCTGAGCAAACCTTCCTACTTGACTATCGATTATCACGTCCATAATACCTCTGATATTGATCGTCATCTAAATTTATCACCCGTACTTAACTCTAAGTACGCCAGTGGTATTAAATCCACAAAACCTGCCACGTCCATATCACCTCTTGCAGGGATTATCTCGAATCTGTTACTTGCACTCCAGTGCGCAAGAAGTAATGGGTCCACAAAACCTATCATATCTATATCACCTCTGATAGGGTTTTCACTTTGAACTTATTACATGCACTCAGGTGAGAAGAAGGTAATAAGGTCCACCAAAAAGTCTTCCAGTGGGATGTCCTTAACAAACTGCGGTATCATACTACGTCTATATTACCTCTAGTACGATACCCAAAGTATACACCTCTACCTCCAAAAAGAACGCCAGCATCAGGGGACCACGAATCAACGTCACTCTTGACAAACCCCTCGGCGAGATAAAAAGTAGCCGCCAATATCTTCTTTCACAAAATAGGGGAAAGTCGAGAGATAAATTTATCCTCCTCCCTAGCCCACCTATTTATAGGCTCCTTGGGCGCATGAGAAGATCGAGGCAATAAACCAGGCAGTTATGAGTATGAACTTGATGCCTCGATTTGTGTGATCCATATTTATCTTCTCAGAAACTGCCATTGACTCAGAGTCTTAAGAAATCCACTAAAGGACTGAGTCAAATCCTACATTAAATAGAGATTTGACAGCCTGGCAAAGACTCGTCCATGCAGTCCGCTATCCATGCGGCCCAAGGCCCTCTCCTCTATGCTTCTTATTCAAAGTATTCCAAACTTATCAGTTTAAAAACTTTGAAGGGGGTCTTGTAGAAGCATAAAAGATCTAGATTCATGCGTCCTACAACCATGCGTCCCAAGATTGACTCAGAAGAAATCAAGCCACAGAATAACCATGCGGCCAAAAAAAATACATTCATGCACCCCAATATTAGCCACATAAATGCCCGACACAAAGATTATATCTGGCACAGAATCTTGACAAAAAAGATTTTCTGAACGCCTCAAAAAAGATGAGCACACTAAGCTACAAGAAGCTCTCGTCAGACTAATAATGACTCCTGACAGGCATGCAGCACCACGTGTACAACACGGCAAAGGCTCCATGTGTCCCATGCGTCCCTGGCCCTATGCGTTCCAGACTCTATGCGTTCCATGCGTCTCTGACTTCATGCATCCCAGACTCCATGTGTCCCATGCATCTCTGGCCCCATGCATTCTGGACTCCATGTGTCCCATGCGTCTCTGGCCCTATGCGTTCAAGACTTCATACTTTCCATGCGTCTCTGGTCTCATGCGTCCAACGTGGTAGGGTTCCCTAAGCCAAAATCTTTCTGTTATGACTTAACTAATTCTCTCCAACTAAATATGGGCCACGTGCCAAGCTGGCAAAGTCACGCAAACAAAAGGCAAAAACTGTCCAGATCTTCACCAGCAACAAATCACAACAGACGTCCACATGGCATCTCAGCTTGGACTCAACTGTATCCTGTTAAATATGTACACGTGGTAACTTGCCCATCGTATGCGCCTATAGTTGGAACCGTATCCTGTTGAAGGAGTCCCCTTGCAGCTATCAAATAGAAGCACATGCGGCAGCTATAGCCCATCAACATGATAGCTATAAATAGGAGCAACTTAGACGTTCCAAAGGGGCTGGCTTTTGCTGCTTCAGAGACCATATTCCTCCATGTGAGCTTTCTTAATATGGCATGCTTTCTTAATGTTACAAAATTTGGTTCACAAATGCTCAAAGACTTGCAGTCTCTTTCAGCATTTAATGTAACAGACAGACAGCTAACAAATATAGAAATCAAAGAGTCAGAAGTCATCATTACAGATGTACTGCGGCACACAGACCCAGATTATCGTTTAGCGACCAAGTTAGTGTGCTATTTTTTCAGAAGTGCGTCGCTGTGCCAATTTTATCAAAAGTGAGTTGTTGTGCCAACTTCTTCAAAAGTACGTCGCTCTGCCAATTTTATCAGAAGTGCGCCGTTGTGCCATTTTTTTTTAGAAGTGCATCATTTTGCTAATTTCTTCAGAATTGCGCCATTGTGTCAATTTCTCCAGAAGTGCGCCTTTGTGTCAATTTCTTCAGAAGTATGCTGCTGTGCCAACTTCTTCAAAAGTACGTCACTGTGCCAATTTCTTCAAAAGTGTGTCGTTGTGCTAATTTCTTCAAAAGTGCGCCGTTGTGCCAATTTTATCAAAAGTGCATTGCTGTGCCAACTTCTTCTGAAGTGTGCCATTGTGCCAATTTCTTCAGAAGTGCCCTATTGTGCCAATTTTTTCAGAAGTGCGCGGTTGTGCCAATTTCCTCAAAAGTGCATCGTTGTGCCAATTTTTTCAGAAGTGCGCCATTCTCCAGACCACTTCTAAAGTGCGCATACTATTCTAACTGACAGTGAGCAGTTATGAGTGTGTATCTTATATGCCATACCTCTCATAAAAATTATATAAATAACTGTTTTTACGACCTATGCTTTCCTCGTATAGGAAGCTACGTGTCAAGAAGGCAGTAAGTTGTGCACCAACTCATTCAGAACATGGGGCGTTAGTCCACTAAAAGTGTGCACACAACGGTAAAATAGTGCAGACTATCCAAAGTACGCGCATACTCTTATAAACGCTCCTAAACTCTATAAATACAGGATTAGTACATCCATTACAGGGGAGACACAAAGAGAGAAAGTGGTTAGAATTCTCAAGTCTTTGAAATTCAAGAACAAAATAAGAGAAATATAATCTTCTCGTACCGTTGTTGCCAAAGCTTTCTTATTGTTCAACTCTCCAAGTTGTTCACATCATTCCCTACATTTTTTATCATCGTGTGCATTTCTTCATCGTCAAGTAGTCCAAGGAGTAAAGTGATTGTTCGCAGATCAGATCTCCACAGCTATACTTCTCCAGAATCAACTGTACTTAGATTCATATTTAGGATCTTTGCGTACTTCCTTTCTTTTCAATAGCTTGTAATAAAAAAGTTTCATATAAATTTTTTTCACAAACAAGATGGTGACTTAACTGGGGACTACTTTCTCCTCTAACAAAAAGGCAATAGCTCAACTCAACATTGCGTCGGTCGGCTCGATATAGAAGACCTTGGTCGTAAAGTTCGACCAAACAAGTATACGAAGAAATGCTCTATTCTGGGGGTAGTGCTCGTTCCTCATTCTCGCTGAAGTCTAGGAGAACTCACAAAGTGTGGGTGCCCAAGCCTCGTCATGCATATCCTGAAGTTGCTGCCAACAAGGGAAATAACATTCTGATTAACGAGAGTTTCCATGTCAATTCTGTTCAGATCAATGACTTGGTGGATAATTCTCTTGTGTTAAACAAGGAATACAATTCGCGCAACTCGCGCAATATCAAGCAAAGGGTGATCCACACCCAAGCTTCTGATTCTCTTACGTTAAACAAGGGATACAAATAATGCAACTTTTGTAATATCAAGCAAATGGTGATCCATACCCAAGCTTTTGAGCCTACACATATTGGTGGTAATATGCGGGACAAACAAGTCATGGACACTGCTGTGGTCCAAACCAATCTCTCCACGGGCGCTAATAAAAAGTTAGTCAGGAAAAATATCCCCATAACATCAAGATCATGCGCTCAATTGAAGGAAAGTTATGCGCCACTCGTTATGAACCTTCTATTGGTGTGCCAGGCCAAGATCTACAGTCAAAAATAAGTGTATATAGGCAAACTGCACCAACTTTTCCTACGCCACAGAATGTGCGTCAAACTGGACCAATGTTCTTACGTCATACAGTTTGAGCGCATAAATATGTGAAGAACATTCAGAATAATTTTTTCTCCTCTGTGAAGAACAAAAGTGCGAGAGACGATGTATCGTACGTCAATCAAGTCAGCATCTCACTTTACATGCAAAAAAATAAAAAAAGTGCATAGAAGGTCTAATGTATCTTATGTAAAGAGGCAGAGTCTACCCTTCTCATCCTTTCTCTTCTCCTTATGACTTATGTGAACTTATTATACAAAAGCGTAAGGAGAGAGATCCCTCGGACCTTGCAACGGTGTTTCCTAATGAACATTGTTGCAATTGTCACAAAATTGTAATTGAATATTGTGCATCAGCAAAACTATCTGTGTTTTACCGATTAACTTACATTGTGTCTCCTAAACCTCGACATACAAAATAAGTTGACAACCAAGAGTATGATGATGAACCGCTCCTTGCTTCAGCATATATGGCTTCGCATCTTTCTCGTGGCAGGAAACAATCAAGACAAAGTTCTTCAAGAACACATAGCCAGAGGAGATTTGACCAACTCGTCCACTCCTTTGAAGGAGTATACCAAAATTTACGTTCTCGAAGACGTGAGCTCAGTCTTCATGAAAATCCCCATTCCTCGGAATCTGAGGCTGGGGGTATCCATCCCCTCGATTCTAAAATTGATAGCGTAGACTCCAACTACATGGCTCTTTCTACCAATCCCTCTGTTATACATAGGGATGTTAGTGTTTACGTCATCGGTGATAAAACAAGATGCTTCTCCGTTAGAAGCCACCAAACAATGCCTCTAATGTTATTTTTTTCACTCTCAGAGACATGCACACTATGTTGCAAAATATGCTTCAAATGATAATAACTCAACATTTTTGCTACACCAGTACATGTCCAAGTTGCTTCATTTATACCTGCACAACCTACTCATGGAATAACACCTCTGCAGGATAAAAAAAATCTAGAAGAAGTCATAAACCAAGAGTTAGCGATGCCAACTCTTAATCCTCTCAATATTGGAAGTGGACCTCCGTCGGTGATAATACTTGTCAAATAGGATCTTATCAGTCAATTGCACCACTCCGACCAGAAGATCCTTTCGAAACTATCCGGGAGTTGCGTACACAGGTCGATGTTTTAAATAAAAAAGACCAACTTCACAAGCTGGGGGAGAAAGAGACTTATCCTCCTCATTGGGATAATAATACATTCCCTCCTAAATACAAGCCTCAATCAATAGTCTTGTTTGAAGGCATGACATCCTTGAGCCAATATATTAATTATTTTAATATGATGATGGCTCATATACATAAAGAAGATGCTCTCCTTACCAGATTATTCATAGGATGCTTGGTCGGCATAGCCTACGATTGGTATCATAGTTTACCTGATAATTATAAATTCTCGTTTGATGACATAAAATATCTTTTTCTCTCACGATTCTACGAGGGAGGCATGGATATGACGATGTCTTCACTCATCAATTTCAAACAAAAGAAGAATGAATCCACTCGTAAATTCGTAAAGTATTTCAGGCAAGCAACTTTAAAGTTATCCCCCGGTATTCCAGACTCCATATTTATTGATACTTGCAAAAAGAACCTACCGCCTATAGTAGGGCTCTGGATAGGTCCAACTTAATTTCAAGACTGGACGACATTCATTATTAAGGCCGAAGCTGCTGAAGATAACATAAAGGTGGCACATAATTTGGGGTTACAAATGACCAATATGGAAGAAAAGTGTCCCTCCAACAATACGAATAATCGCAACAGCAAAGAAAATAAGGCATTGGCTATAAACCTGTCAAAGCCACCCACCTCTCATCCAACACAAAAGCCTACAGAGTCTTCCAGGCCTAAGGAAGAATATTCCTTTGATGAGAGCGATATTCACAATATTTTTGAATGCTTGATAAAAAAATAACAAGTTGCAGTTGTCTGACATCAAACGACCAAATAAGGCCGGTAAAACAGATGACCGTACTGCTTATACCATTGGTATGTACATCATCCTACCAAGGCTTGTTATGTCTTAAAAAGAAAAATCCAATAGTTGATAGATGCTAAATCTATCACTCTTCACAATGAGGAGGAGACGGTCACCGCCAATATGGTCTCTCTTCAAATCAGCAACTTTCCAGCACAAGAAGTCCCAAATGGTGTCATCCTAATATCTTGAACTACGTTGGAAGTGGTAAATCTCCCACCTTCTCAAAGTCAAATAGAGGGGTTGGTGCCTCTTACCACAGATCATGACGAGATTATGTGGACTTATCCCGACCTACTACCAGATTGGGACCAGGGAGCAACATCTTCTAATTCAAAATCCAAGAAGGGTAAAAAGTATAAATCATGCAATATGATTTCTTTAAATTATCACTCGAACGAGCATATTTTAAAATCTAAACATTATCCCAACAAGCTCTGCTCGCAAGCTTCGCTTGACACACCGGCAGTGATCCATGATTGGCAGTATTCTACTGTATAGGACACAATAAATCTTCAGTACTTATGAATATGTTCCTACATAAATTTCTCCTCCTCTTTCTACAACCATTAGATCATTGACCTCAACTCAGGGGCATAAGGAGGATCGTCTCCATTTTATCGATACAGCCAGCAATTTGTACGCTTGATGCAAAATATGGGGTATGACTTCCAGAAAGCTGAAGGTTTAAACTTTGGCAAGGGGCAACATATTGCTCTAACTCCAAGGACAGTCCAACAAATATCGTAGTAGATTGGGCTATGATAAAACTAGCCTACAGACTCACTCCAAGCAGAGTTTTGATAAAAAGAAACTCAAGTCTTGTAACATAGTACTTTTTTCTGGGATGCCCGAAAAAAAAAGTCATGACAGATACTAGGTCTGGTAAAGATTATCATAAAACTTATAAATCTGTCCCGGAAGATATTCCTGACACTCTTTCTACTTTACCAATTTATGTTGCTCCGGTCATAACCGAACCTGGTCCTTCGAAGCCTACTACGGTAGAAAAATAGAAGCAAAAGAAAGTACGCTTCGACAAATCCTTGAAGAAGAATGTACCCCAAGGACTTAAAAAGTCCTATAATTTTGACATATTGGCACAACTGGCCAATACCCTAGCCCGGATTTCCATATTCGAATTACTTCATTTATCGAAGGAGACTCATGAAGATTTAAGCGAAGCTCTGATATATACAGACTTGTGCTTAGCTCAACTCAAGACTCCTGATGAAGAGCCATTAGCGTGTCCTCAATGCCACAACATGATCGAAAAGATTCCTAACATCACATTCATGCAAGATAACTTGATACTCAAAGATAATCAACATGACAAGCTTTTGTATTATACCGGTTATATCGGATCTATCAAAGTAAACCGGATTCACATCGACCCTGGTTCTTCACTCAGCATAATTCTTAAAAGCCTACTGAGAGGATTGAAGATACCAATGCACAACATGTCTGCTACTAGCACTACCATTCTAGGCTTCAACGCTGGAAGAAGTAAACCACTTAAAAATATATGCCTAAAAATTTAGATAGGCGATCTACATACTGAAGTCACATGCTATGTGATTGATTCTAATGTATCCTACAATATTTTACTGGGACTATCATGGATACACGAGCATAAAATTGTACCCTCTACCCTACACTAATGCTTCAAATATGTAAAAAGTAGGGGAAAAGTCAAAACAGAGGTACCTGACCTTACCGGCATATATGAAAGAAGATGCTAATCAAGCTTGTGATAAAACTGAAGACACCCCAAAAGAAGAGCCTTTGATAATCCGAGTCAAAGGACATATTACTCGTCTAACTTCTTCGAAGCCTCTCGACATCAACCTGCACATATCTCCTCCATTGGTCATCAACCTTCGATGTAATGAACAACCAATATTAGAGAATGAGCCCCTTGTTATAGACCTTCGTCGTAACAAGCAACCAATATCAGTGAATCAATCCCTAGTCATCAATCTCACCAAGTCTGCTGTCAAGGCCGAAGATTCTGCTGACTATGTGGAAGATGAAAAAATCTTGTATTTCATGAATAAAGAAGGCCCTCGCTCTACGTTGAAGTTGAACCCTTTGCTGAGAAATTCTTGGAGCCTATTCATCTCTACTAACCTCTGTCCATACCCATTGAATCTCCATTTCAATATAGTTTATTATATAAAAAATATAAGGATATATACTTCATAGTCCAAGCAAGATAGGACAAGCAACGTCAGATAATTTTTGGCAAAGCTAAAAACAAAAGAGCATGTAGACTAATAATTCTGATGAGGATAGTGAAAAGATACAACCGTATCGTTACAGCCAACCAGCCAAGAATATAATGCAAATGATGGGTTACAACTTAAAATCTGGTTTGGAATTAAATTATAGAAAATGCATACGGACTCCTATACGTCATTGCACTTCAAAAGGCAATTTAAAAATATACTACCAACTGAATGATCGTGGTTTGGGATACGTTACACCATCAACAAGTCCAAGAAATTTAGAATCGGGAGAAGAGACTCATTCTCATTCTTCTGGTTCATCATTATGGAATTCTGATGAAAGCATATGTGATGTATTCAAACAGGCTTTCTCTGTAAGTATGGTGTCAATTGCCCTAGATGATAAAGGCGCTGAACTAGTAGAACCATTTGAGAATGATCCATGGGCACAACAAATAGATACTCAATGGAAGCTTCGGTTTGAGCAATGTGAACCTTCTACAGAGGATAAAATAATCTAAATTGATGTAGTTGAAGAATCTTCCCTAAGACCAATCTTTATTAGCAAGAGTCTTCCTGAAGAAGATCAATACGCTTTACTCTAGCCAATAAAGGAGTATATCGATGTCTTCGCCTGGAGTTACGAGGATATCCTTGGCCTATATTCTCAAATAGCCATACACAAGCTTGATATTCTTCTGAATGCTAAACCGGTGAAACAGCAGCAACGACAAATTCCTTAAGAAGTATTATGTCTAAGCATGACATATTCTTCTCTATCTCTAGCAGATTAAAATAAGATGTACATCAAATAAATATTTAACCCCAGCAACTTGTAGCCTACACGACCTCTCGAACTATTACCTATATTCATTCTTGAATAAGAAATGGGTAATGGGTTCTCAAAGTTTTCCAGCGGGACAATACTCAGATCCAACGGAACACTCTCATTGAGATCATCTAAATGATTCTCTCCAGCAAAAATATTACATTCTTAAAGCCTAGTTGTTTTAAGGATATCATATTCCTGATCTCCAGTTGGGTTGGGATAATCTCGCATGTTTATTCACCAGTCAATAAGTTTAATGTGATTTATATCCATATTACCTCTGAATTATGTTCCATTTACTATCTCCTTTAGAGAAGACAATAGTTCACCCTTAAACTAGTCTATCTTCTCTTTCCCAGTGGAATAAACTAAGTAAACTATTACGTCCATATCACCTCTGATAGTATTGTATCCCATAAAATTTATCATTTATACTCAGCATGAGTATGCCTTAAGTAATAAATCTACCAAATTCTCTCACATAATTATTTTGCCATGTTCATAATACCTTTGAGCTTATATATTCAGTGGGATCATATTGGAAAACATATCACTTCCATATTACTTCTGATCTTTTTTTCACTCTAACCTATTATTTGTATCTAATAGTAGATATGCAATAAATAATAGGTCCACAACAAACAAACATTGTTCAAAGCTTAAGGTTTTAATATATTTTTATTGGAAAACTTACAAGAAAATAAAATAGGAAGAGCATGAGATAGATTTCACTCAGAGGGAGTAGAAAGATCAAGGAGGAAGTGGGTCAGTCGAGCTAGTTGCTGGTCTTTTTTCAATGTCGCTCTCCTACGTGCTTCGAGCATTTTAGAGTCATCTGTAGCAAAAGGAGCCATAGAAGAATATAACTCTATCATCTTATTTAGAGCATGGTCAAGCTCGTTCTTGTTGTGCTCAAGCTCCAAAAGCTATTATCTTGCTAAGTCACAATGTACCATCTCTTCTCGATGTCGGTCCATATTTACCCTCAACTCCTCTCTCGCTTGCTTGAGCTGGGCTTTGAGTTCTTGAATATGAGTTTTGAGCTGTATTTCCTGGTCATTATGTTTATCATGGGCAAAATAATGAAGAGACAAAGAAGAAGTCACTTCTTTCATAGAAGCATTTATTCGGACAGTCTTCTATGTATGGATCTTTATATGCTCTTGAAAAGTGGTCTAAAGTTCCATGAACTTAGTAGTAATTGACTCATATTCAGTCTGAATTAGAGCCAATATGTCCCCACTATTAAGCTATAGATATTAATTAATAGGCCGCTCAAGGCCTATCAAGATTTTTTTAAGAGTAGAAACCCTAGCTTCATCCTTGAAATTTCTGATAAGTTGGATCATGGACAAGCTCATATCTTTCACGTCCTCAAAGGATAAACCTTTCTCGAGCATCAGATTTATCAACTCCTTCAATATTGCATAGAAAGCAGAAGTATAAGCTTCTACTAAAGCATTAAAATGAGTGACTGAACTTGGAGTCGCGATAATTTTTACTAATCCTCGACCATGATGCATGAAGGTGGTTGTCATGATAGTTATAGCCTCGACACTGGAGACAAAAGAGGAAGAATCCGCTGCTCGTTCTTTCAGTCTAATAGTGGAAGCCATTTTAGAAGCACTGGTCATTTCTACCATAAGATCAGTTAAAGCTACTGGTGGCATTGACATGATATCCGCAGCCAAAATTGTGATATCAGCAACAGAAGTTGTTTCAACCAACAAAAAAACTCTTTCTTCAGCCCTCTACGGAGCAAATTGTACCATAATTTCATCACCTAAAAGTAAAAATTGAGCAAACAATATGCTAAATAAACAACATATTGTAATTAAGATATATGCATATCGAGCTAAGGAAAGAAGTTACACCTTGGACTATACTAGCCAGAGTTATCATTGCATGAATTTGTGACAATGAAGATTGCAACGCAAGAACTTGTGGTATAGAAAGAATAGAGAGATATGTACCAGCACTAGGTGGTACATATTCATCTTCAGTAGTTTGCCCCCCTCCCAAAGAATTCCTCAGGCCTGTCAACCAAGTCTCCACCTCAGACGAATCGGCATGAATGAGCAAATCATCATAATCACTCATAGTCATGCTCGCTTGTGAAATTACAGGTTTAGTATCAATCAGCTCTGTAGCATCTTCAAGCCCAGCAGTAACTATAGCAGATTGAGGCTGAGCCTGAATATCCTGTCCAGGCATATCTTTGGGGGCTGTAGCAACAATGTCTGCTTGTGACTCGATCTTCTCACTAACATTAACCCGAGAAGGTAAAATTATGTTTACACCAACATCATCTTCCTTGCCACTGACCCCGGAATCAAGACTTCCTAGAGCAGGTTGATCCTTTGGATCCACTGACGGAGCAACCTGATTCTTTGGGTCCATCGGCGGAGGAAGTATGAATACAATCGGCAGAATAAATTGAGCCGCAACATCAAGGATAGGATCTGCAAAACTGACTGTTATAGCAGCAGGGGAGACACTTATTCATATAACAATAACAGGGGGGAAACAGAAGTGATAATCCTTTGCACAACTTGAGAAGAGATGGACGGTCCAGGCCGCTCTGGCAAACTAATCAGTTCGTCAATCAAATTATGTCTTGAAGGAGCAAAAATCTTTGATTACGACTTCCTCGGCTTCGCGATAACAGCCCTCTTCTTAGCTGGCCGGCCCTCATTAGGGGAAATAATCTTATGCTTCTGATATTTTTGAACCACTATGGCAGGGGCGGGTGCATCTGGTTGCACATGTGAAAGAGCTTACAATATCTCTTCCAGTGGTGCATCCTCCTCCTTTTTGATTAGAGAAGGTCTTATGGCTCTAGATTGACTCCTTCAATCAAATTTCGAAAACTAACCCGCATATCAAAGTCCCCATGGAATTGGTTTAGAGAACAATAAAAAAGGGCAAAGGAATGCAATAGGCGTAAATGAGGGTTGGTGTAGGTAGAGTAAAAGTAGCTCATGTACAACCTATGATAAAATATATCCATTCCCCGACACCATCGATTAAACCTCCAGAGTTTGCAAGACAATTAGTAGCATTTTCAATGTATAATTGGTCATAGCCAAATTGTCTTGCAAAGCGGCTATATAGATACGGTTCGAAGGTGCAGTCGTTGCCATTTCTATATACCTAATGAGAGAGCCGAATAAACATCAGCCATAAAAAAAAACTTGATGGCAACCTCGATATTGTGGTTCCCTCGACAATAAAACTCGAACCATGATGCTCAGTTGCAACATCGGGAGTAACGTAGTAAAAGCTCCAACTGTTCCCCATGTTTAAAGCTCGCCTGGTCTGAAAAGGTATAATATAGTTCCATTTAGAAAGCCTATATCTACAAAGAAATATGTGTTCTATCCCTGTCAACCTAAGTCAAGCTGGGAGCCATCAAACTCTGGTTGTGTAAAATCAACCAACCCATCAGATAGGTAAATGGAAGCTCTGTTCGAGGGAATTCCTCTCCTCGAGAATATACTGCCAAATTATGAGCAAGTTTTCGTAAACCAGCATTCAAATAGCACACCATAACTGGTAGCATGGCTAGTCGATGCTTGAAAACTAGATGACTGCAGGGAATAAAATATTCCTATGGAGGCGATCCAGTGAGCCTGAACCTCCAGGGACTACCCACCTTCAGAGTCATAAAGAGAAATATCCGTCCAACAAAGTTTTTGACGATATTTTTGCACATGTGTGTCTGATATAGCTTATAGTCGGTGTGCTTGCTGAAAAACTTCCTACACGATCCTCAAAGGACTTATCCTCAGCATTATGACTTACCATGAGTTCTTCAACTCTGGTAGAACTAAAAAATTGAAGCGATCGGATCTCTATACATTCCTTCTCGCTTTTATCGTTGAAGAGGTATTGAAACCACTTCCTGATAAAGATAGTGCTAGAATCAGTTATAGTGATTGTTGCAAGCCAAGTAGTGGCACATCAGTTCTTGATACACTTCAACTAGATGCGGCCCAGTCTTTGCTAAATCTGTCTGTTCTACGTTGGTAGACACGTACTCCTCATAAGGAATCTTCCCTGTTGGTAGTACATATATGTATTTTATCTCGGATAAAGCAAACCCTAACTCGCAACGAGGAGTGAAAATAGTTCTAGTACTAGAGTTATATCGCTCTAATAAAGACAAGAATAAATTGGCGTTAGGCACAATGCCATAACAAGTCGCTAACAAGGCATTGTATAAACCCGAAGATACGAGATTTTTGGTATATTGGTCCAATATCCATGTCGTTGCTCGACACCAATAGATATTTTTGTTGGTCAACCATCCTGGCAGTCGAACGTTCTTTTGAGGATAAGCGTCTCCAGCATCAGTATAAATATTAGCGAACAAAGGAGACTAAATGGGTTGAATCAATGAAGAATCTTTGCTTGGTACGTTCCCAGGATGAAGTTCTCGTATTTGAACTAAATGTCCATCGTCAGAACTGAAGAAACGACCCTGTTTATAGCTATTTTTTCCTGGCTTAGCTCCATTAGTAATGGGAGTCAAATTCTACTCCATCTTCCGTGGATAAGTGGCATGAGAGAAGGCAGACAACGAAAAACTTTTTGATATCTCTGGAAGATACATGACCCTACCATGAACATTGAACAACCATTTCTCCTTTTTTTAGGCTGAAAAGATTGATGAATGGCATCACCAAATAAGAAAGCCAGCTTAGAATATGTCTTATTCGCAAACAAAGTGAGAGGTTTGTCCCTTATCAAAGATGTCAACATTCATTCTCCTTATCCAGCTATCAATAATTGGCGTGTGCTGGACATCTTCTTATCAGATTGAAAAAACTTAGTGTGCGATAAGTCTTCTAGATAATGTGTGTAAAAGTCCAGTAGTGGATCCCATTAGTTGAACCAAAGGATCCATACCCAAGTCAAATAAAAAAAGCCACAAACGAGGAGTCAATAAATCTCATGAAGAAGAGAGAGAAGCATATTTTATGCGCCAATTTGTCAAAACAGACAAAAGTGCGTCGACTCACCAATAATTGGGAAAGTGCGTCAATTCGCCAAGAATTAGAAAAGTGCGCCAAAATGGATGTTTATACTCTGAACAAGAGAAAGTGCGCCAAGATGACTGTTTTCGCTTTGAACGAGGGAAAAATGCACCAAAGTGGCTATTTTTTCTGAACGAGAGAAAAGTTCTTGTGTACACGTGTCTCTGTATTCTGTGTCTTCGTTCTTCTTCTTTCTTTCATCTTTTTGCCATTGTCAAAAGCTTACATTGTACATGTAAAAGAAAAAAATAAAATAGGGAAAAAGATAGCCACCATGCCTATCATAGGAGGATGTACGACATCTCCTGATGTGACTCTCGATGATGGCATATTGAGCCATTCTCTAGCAAGCTGAGTCACTCTCGCCCTCACTGGCGACCTTGCCATCATTGCCCGAGAAGAAGAAGTCGTTCCTTTACCCTTGTTGTCCTGCTGCTCATTTGAGATTTTCTTTGGGCCATTGCTAAAATCTTTGAAGGAAGAAGAAAGCTAGGGTTTCATGAGAAAGAAAGAGACGAAGAGATTTGAGAGCAGTAGAAAAGTTCTCTCCTCACCCCACCTATTTATAGATTTGGGGGGGGGGACTCTTCGACTGCTAAGACTCTTCGGGATTTGTGCAGCAAATCATGACTACATCCACATCATCAATCCGTTAGGATTCTGTCCAGAGTGCACGCATAAACATCTCAACAACTTCTATTCTTCTAATTCAAAGTATTTTGAATTCATCTGAACGAATTCAAAAACTTTAAAGCGGGTCTTATAGAAGCATAAAAAGTGTGCCTCAAAGAGATGGCACAATTTTCTATAAATAAGCCCAACAGAGGAAGAATGATGCACTTTCTCTCTATTTAGAGGATGGTGCACTTTCTACTTATTTCAAAAGAAAGACATGCACTTTCTTAGTGTGGCACACTTTCTTGAAACTTCAGAAGATGGTGCACTTTCTTATTGCGGAGTGCTTTCTTAATGTTACAAAAGTTGGCACACAAACGCTCAAAGACGCTCACTCCCCCTCAGCATTTAATGTAACAGACTGACATATGATAGATATAGAAATCGAAGAGTCAAAATTTATCATTACATCTGTGCTATGACACGCAGACCTAGGTTTTCATTTAAAGACCCAGTTAGTGTACCATTTTCTTCAGATGTGTGCCACTGTGCCAATTTTATCAAAAGTGCGCCGATGTGTCAACTTCTTCAAAAGTGAGCCGATGTGCCAATTTCTTCAAGGGTGCGCCATTGTGCCAATTTTTTTAGAAGTGCGCCGCTGTGCCAACTTCTTCAAAATTGTTCCGTTGTGCTAACTTCTTCAAAATTATACCGTTGTGCCAATTTTTTAGAATTGCACCATTGTGCCAATTTTTTCAGAATTGCGCCGTTGTGCCAATTTCTTCAGAATTGCGTCGTTGTGCCAATTTTATCAAAAGTGTACCGCTGTCCCAATTTCTTCAGAAGTGCGTCATTGTGCCAATTTCTTTAGAAGTGCACCATTGTGCCAATGTCTTCAGAAGTGCACTAGTCTCCAGACTACTTCTAAAGTGTACATACTATTCTATCTGACACTGAGCAGTTATGGGTGCGTGTCTTACATGACATGCTTCTCATAAAAAGTGTACAAATAACTGTCCCCATGACCTATGCTTTTCTCGTATAGGAAGCTACGTGTCAAGCATACAGTAAGTTGTGCACTTATTCAGAACGCGGGGTGTTAGTCCACCAAAAGTATGCACAATGGTAAAATAGTACATACTATCCAAAGTACGCGCACACTCTTATAATCGCTCCTAAACTCTATAAATATAGGATCAATACATCCATTACATGGGAGACACAGAGAAAGAAAGGGGATAGAATTCTCAAGTCTTTGAAATTCAAGAACAGAAGAAGAGAAATAGAAGCTTCTCGTGTCGTTGTTTCCAAAGCTCTCTTATTGTTCAACTCTCCAAGTTGTTCACAATATTGCTATATTTCTTTGTTGTCGTGTGCATTTCTTCGTCGTCGAGTGGTCCAAGGAGTAAACTGATCTTCCACAGACCAGATCTCTACGCTATACTTCTCCATAATCAACTGTACTTAGATTCATGTTTAGGATCTTTTCTTTCTTTTCAATAGTTTGTAATACAAAAGTTTCGTATAAACTTTTTTTTGTAAACAGTCACCACATTTAATGTACGATAATCAACACATAAGCGTGATAAACCATCATTCTTTTTAACAAGAAGTAATAGGGATCCCCAAGATGATCCACCAGCACAAATGAATCCATTGGTCCTTAACTCCTCAATCATCTAGTACATGATCTCCAACTCTGATAGTGACATCCTATAGACTCTATCTGATACTGGATCTTCCCCTGGAATCAAATTGATGTATAACTCTACGTCTCAAACGGGAAGCATGTCCGGAAGCTTATCGAAAAATACATCCAGAAACTCACAGACAATTCTTAAAAATTGTACCTCCTCGTCTAGTGCCATCCTCAGGATAATTGACGGGGACTCCAACTCGCCTCTAGAAAATAAGAACTCCTCCTCGCCTGGGATATGAAAAATAACCTTGCTAGCATGGCAATCAATCGTCGTGTGTCGAGCACTCAACCAATCCATTCATAAGAATAAATTATAATCGCCCATAGAAAACTCTACCAGTCTAACGGGAAACTCTCTACCACACACTATAATTCAACATAAGGCATAAACACTTTCTACTCCCATGAGACCATTACCAGTAAGTATATTCAACCTCACAGTTAAGGACCCAGACTCCAAAACAACTCTGTCATGTCCCAGTCCTAATATATAACACGCCCAGCCGTATGTATACGAACTCCAATATATGGAAACTATATACACACGTACGCTATACATAAATATCCAATCCACCAGTAGAAATATACTGTCACAACAACTCACACAGAATCTATATCTCATCCATAGCATAAATAAACAGAAGGAATAAAGAGCTGAATAATAACTGAATATCCAAAATGAGTATCAAGTCTGATAGTCGGGTAGAAATAAATCCACTACAAAATGACTATACTGAAGTAGAAAAATCTCTAAGCAGTGGCAATAAATCACAGATACTCTGAGGGTAAGACCTCCTCAGCCAGGTATGTAGTGTCAGGTCCAGGTTCGTACTCCTGTGGGTACTCCTGCTCATCCATATCTGGAAAGGGACCAGGTCCTCAGAGGGACGTAGCAAGATACATATAAATATGCCAATAAATTACTGAAATATAAACATTCACTAGGTCGCCTAACCATCTAAGTATATGCAGTTTAAGAACAACTTTCTACCCAGTGGGCTATCTGGCCATATAGTAGGATTGGCATGATTCTCTCCGAGAATCAGGGACCTACCAAGCATGTCGTCTTTTGAACGGCAGAGGCCGCCAAGTAGTATAGGGGTTATCACGATCGCGTATCTCCGGTAGAGCGTACGGGTTACATAAAAGAAAAGTACAAAGGAGTCCAAATATCTTACTTGTTATTCTCTCCATCCCATGCTCTAAGTATGCCACATCTATGCTACGATAAAATCTCTAAATAACTGCCAAGTCTACTAGCATACAAAGTTTCTATCAGCAGTCATCCCTAATATATGGCCCATACGTACAGGCGGCCAACCCAATACGTAGTTCGGGATCTATATGAGACTCACAACTCGTGTAACAACTGTCTCATGGCCAATGAACCTAATAATACTCCATAATACTGGGGTGGTCTCATAAACAAGGTCCAATGCAAATACATAAATAAAAACAGAATCATGCATCATTTGGAATGTAAATAATAGTACTATGGCAAGGTATACTTGCCGAGCAAAGTTCTGTATAGTGCACGTCCAATATTATGTTTTAGGTTTGATGGAAGAAGTGGGATTAGAGTTTTAGAAGAGTTGTAATATATATATATATATAGATAGATAAGAGGCGGTGGGGGTCACTTAATGGTTAAGAAACTACTGCCGCTGCGGTTTATTTATTGGTTTTGGTTTCGGTTGAGGGGGTTTTAGTAATTAATAGTGATAAGAAGTGGTGGAATGAATGGCTCACACGCGCAGAGAAGCAAAGCAAAGCAAAATTGGGTTTTGCTTCTGCTGCTGATATTTTTCTTCTTCGAATGGGTTGTGGGTTCCAGCGGGTAGTGGGTTTAGGAGTTGTGGTTTGGGTTTTACGTGCGGGTGAAAGGAAGAGTATACGTGGGGGAGGGAATAAGCGGTGGTTTTGCTACTGCTGTTATTGTTTCTTACTTTACGCGGGTTCGAGTAGGGCTAAACGGTTTTGGGTAGAGAATAGGGTAGGGTTTGAATCCATTAAGGAATGAAAATTATATTGGTGTATACGGTTAAGGTAGCAACTGTCCAAAGGGTCTCATACATGGAATAAATTAGAAAAAAATTATAATGGCTCCATAAATCCCCTAAATGCACAAACACCTTAAATAAATATTAAATAAAATCTATTTCTTCTATTTAGCTCATAATTACCATAAATAATTAATACGATTTTCAGAATTAGGGGTTTTATATTCTACCCAACTTATAAAAAATTTGTCCTCGAAATTAAAACTAAGCCACGGTAGAAAGTCAAGAATGGTATAGATATAAATTAACAAAGTTAAATTTATACCTTGGTTTGCGAATAGGTTCAAAAAATATTGGCGCATGTCATCCTCGCGTTTCCAAGTAGATTCTTCTGGTGAACCATGCTTCCATGCCATGCGGACCAAGGGAATAGACTGGTTTCTCAATATTTTCTCTCGACGATCAAGGATTCCCACGGGTTGCTCTTGATATCACAAGCTCGGCCCAATGGTGATCTTTGAATGGTCGAGAACATGACTGATGTCTGCCATATATCGTCTAAGCTGCTACACATGGAATACATCATGTAGTCCCTCAAGTGAATGTGGTAGCGCAAGTCGATATGCTACTTCTTCCACTCTTTCTAGCACGTCAAATAGTCCAATATATCTTGGACTCAACTTGTCGTGCCCCCTGAATCGAATGGTGCCTCTGGTAGGTGATATCCTTAAGAAGACATGATCGTCCTCTTTAAACTCCAAGGGACAATGATGAAGGTCTGCCCATTGTTTCTGCCTGTCTTGCGCTGCTCGCAAGTGTCCTTGTATCTTCTTAACTGTCTCAACTGTGTTGACCACTAACTCTGGTCCCAGAATCTAACGTTCTTCTATGTCACTCCAACACACAGGAGACCTACACTTCCTTCCATACAATGCTTCAAACGGAGCCATCTGGATGCTCGCCTGATAGCTGTTGTTGTAAGAAAACTCCACAAGATGTAGGTGGTCCTCCCATGATCCTCCAAAGTCCAATATACAAGCTCTCAACATATCCTCCAATGTCTGAATAGTACATTCTGACTACCCATCTGTTTGTGGATGATAAGAGGTATTGAATTTCAGACGAGTTCCAAGACTCTCTTGCATGCTCCTCCAAAAGTACGATGTAAAGCGTGACTCCCTGTCTGATACAATGCTGACTGGTATGCTGTGCAATCTCATGATCTGTCTCATATATAAATCAGCCAAAGCTTCTGTAGATTGGCCAACTCTAAAAAGCAAGAAATGGGCTGATTTGGTGAGTCGATCCACTATTACCCATACTGCATCTCTTCCACTTGGACCCTTAGGAAAACCTGTGACGAAGTCCATAGTGATGTGCTCCTACTTCCAATCTGGAATCGAGAGTGGTTGCAATAATCCTACTGTTCTCTGGTGCTCCACCTTTACTTGCTGACATATTAAACATTTAGCTACAAAGCGAGCTATCTCTCTTTTCATTCCATGCCACCAAAAGTGCTGTCATAAATCACGATACATCTTGGTGCCTCCAGGATGAATAGAATATATTGAACTATGAGCTTCTGTCATCAATTTCTATTAAATCTCTCTATTGGAAACATATAGACGATCACCACATCGTAATATCCCGTCATTATGAATGCGTAGTCCTGTCTGCTCTCCGGCTTCTGTCCTTTCCTTTAATCTTCGGAATCTGGCGTCGATAGGCAATGCTGCCTTGATATTTTCTACTAGTGAGGATTGTACTTGCAAGTTGGCTAGTGTCCCGTCTGCTCCGGGTAATATTATTTCAATTCCAAGACCTTGCAAGTCCTTCAATAATTCCTTCTGTGTTGTCAAGAAGTAAGTTATTGGCTTCTGGCTTAATGCGTCTGCTACAACGTTAGACTTGCCTGGGTGATAATACAGCTTTATCTCAAAATCTTTTATCAACCCGAGCCATCGATGTTGTCTCATATTTAACTCCTTCTGTGTGAAAACATACTTGAGGCTTTTGTGGTCTGTATATATTTCCACTCGTTTCCCACATAAGTAATGTCTCCATAACTTCAGAGCAATACAACGGCTGCAAGTTCCAAGTCATGAGTTGGATAATTCTTCTCATGTACTCGTAATTGTCTAGATGCATATGCAATTATCTTGCCATGCTGCATCAATATGCATCCCAAGCCTTTCTCTGATGCGTCACTGTAGATCACATAGCCTCCCGATCCTGATGGGATAGTCAACACTGGTGCTGAAGTCAGTCGCTTCTTCAACTTCTCGAAAGTGTCTTGACACTCGTTGGTCCATATGAACTCTTGATCTCTGCAAGTCAATCGAGTCATAGGTGTTGCTATTCTTGAAAAGTTCTCCATGAACCGTCGATAATATCCTACAAGTCCAAGTAAACTTCTCACCTCCGCTGCTGATTTAGGAACAAGCCATGTCTCGACTACCGAGATCTTTTCTGGATGAATAAAAATACCATCTCCTGTAACGACATACCCAAAAAATAAAACTTTGTCCAAGAAAAAGTCATATTTACTGAGCTTTGCATATAAATGCTCTCTCCTCAAGGTCTCTAGAACAATCCGTAGGTACTTCTCGTGCTCCTCATGGCTCTTTAAATAGACATGTATATTATCTATGAAGACGACCATGAACTGGTCCAAATACTGATGGAAGACTCAATTCATTAAGTCTATAAAGATAGCTAGAGCATTGGTCAATCCAAATGGCATAACCAGAAACTCGTAGTGCCCATAGCTTGTCCAAAATGTGGTCTTCGAGATGTCCTCCTTCTGTCCCTTCACCTTTTAATATCCTGATCTCAAATCTATCTTTGCGAACATCTTGGCCCCACTAAGCTGATCAAAAAAGTCATCAATGCATGGCAGTTGATATTTATTCTTTATTGTTACTTCATTCAAGGCTCTATAGTCAATGTACATACGTACTGACCCATCCTTCTTTGGTACAAACAACACTGGTGCTCCCCAGGGTGATGCACTTGGTCGGATGAAATATTTCTCTTCTAGTTCTTTCAACTGTGTCTTCAGTTCATCCATCTCCTTCTTCACTAGTCTGTAAACATGTGATGCTATGGGTGCTGCTCCCGGTGTTAATTCAATTAAAAACTCTACGTCTCTGTCTGGGGATAGTCCTGGCAATTTCTCTGGAAAAACATCTTAGAATTATGAAATAATGAGATGATAGACAATATCGTCCATTGCGAGTTGCATACCATCAAGGATTTTATTGGATCCTCATGCAAACTCAAGTTCAGTCTGGCCGGGTACTTTAAAAAGAATACTTCCTCCAAAATAATCGAAGAAAGCATGGTACTTGCTTAGCCAGTCCATTCCAAGCACAATATCAAAAGTTGGCATAGGAAGGACTAAGAGTCGGGCATTCATCTCTCTACCACGTATTACTATAGGACATAATCTACATATTCTACTAACAGGTATAACTCCTCCTCCAGTAAGAATTCTAATACAACTAGGTAAAGGTGTGGAGGTAATAT
This sequence comes from Iris macrosiphon, assembly GCA_036927795.1. Taxonomy (NCBI): domain Eukaryota; kingdom Viridiplantae; phylum Streptophyta; class Magnoliopsida; order Asparagales; family Iridaceae; genus Iris; species Iris macrosiphon. The sequence continues at coordinate 89,425,450 of JAYESA010000003.1, read as the reverse complement.
TGTGTTTGGTAATAAAACTAGATGATATGAATGAGTGGGTGGCTCCCGTATCAAACAATGTCACAGCAGAAAAAGTAAAAGCAAGAGTGATACCTGCTATGACATCAATCTCCTGATTCATGTCATCCACTTCTATTGTAAAAGCTTGACCGTTCCTCTATGGTTGTCCCTGTCTAGCCCTCGTGAATTGATCCTCATGTGCAGGTAGTGGTGGTCTCGCTAAAATCCCCCTGTTGCTGGAGGTCGTGGTGCTCCTGGTCTTATCATTTGCTGAGCTGGCTTTGGTGTTGGAAGCGCTAGCCTCTGTACTAGCGGTGGAAGTGTCGATGCTTGTTGCATGGGACATTCTTTCATTATGTGCTGTCCGGAACCATATCTCATACATTATCCTAGGCGAGTTCGACAGTCCCTCATAATATGTCCGTGTTTCCCACAATAATGGCAATGGGGCTTTTTCGGGATCTGGTATGGTCCTGCTCGGTGCTAGTACTGCTGTTGTTGAGCAAAAGGACGTCTGATAGGTCCTCCTTGTTGTGTTCTTGCTGGTCCTTGCTGTATTCTTGCGGGTCCTTGTTGCGTCCTCAGCTAGCCTCCCTTTCCTCTGCTGATGGTTTTTTGCAATCTAGCTTATGTCAATAACTCGGCATAAGAGATTCGGGACTGAGAGCTTGTGTAATATTGGAGCTCCTGAGTCAGTCTACGATGAAACCTCTTAGCCTTGGCCAAGTCATCTGGTATCAGGGCAGCGCCATATTTACTAAGGCGACTAAACTCGGCATCGTACTCGTCAACTGTTCAGTTTCTCTGTTCCAGGTGGAGAAACTGATCGTACAATGCATCTCTGATGATGTCCGAGAAGTGCTTCCTTTTAAAGCACTCCAAGAACTGCTCCCAAGTCTGGTATGTGCCCAACTGGAGCTCCATGGATTCCCAATAGTGATGAGCATTACCATCTAGAAACGTCCTTACACCTGTCATCCATAGGTCTGCATGTAGCTGTGATGCCTCTAATAACTTTTGAGTGTGAGTGATCCAGTTGGTAGTTTTCTTTGGGCTCTCAATGCCTTTGTACGGCCTCGGACCCATTTGTACAAAGTCTTTTACTAAACCAACTCTAGCTTAAGGTACTGGAGCTAGTGCTTGAGCTGGTACAGTAGTCTTTGCAGCCATCCTTTCAAGTGATGCTAGAAACTCTTGTCTCTGTTCTGCTGCTTGCTGCCGCTGCTCTACAGCTAGGATGGCAGCCAGTTGTTACTGTTCTTGCATTATTATTTGGAAGAATTAGAATAGTTGTGCCTGGCCATCCTGCGGTATTGATGAGACTGGAAGGTTTCTATTAGATGAAACAGGAAGATCAGATGGAACTGGATTGTAAATCTGTCCATCTGATCCTGGAAGTGTAGGAATCGTTGAGGTCCCTCCTTGAGTCTGACCATTGACTTCAGGAGTTGTGTCACCATCGGCGACAGTATATCCCTTCTGTATATCTATCTCTCTGCAGGTGATGTACACAACAATTTAGAAGAAGTACAGGAATCAAACAGGATGCAAGCATTAAATAGGATGTGGTAGCATAAAATACGCTGGGGAATTGTTCGCGTATTTTACAGTCAAAAACCCCCAACATATAAGAAGTCTCTTTCTGTGTAAAACAGGGCTTCTAGGTTGTTTGCATAAAAATAGGTTGATAAGCTGTCCACAAAAAATAGAGATTCAAGAAAATTTTGGCATAAAAATAGAGATTCAAGGAAGTTTGGCGTAAAGTAGGGTTTCAGAATTGTCTGGGTAAAAGTCTGCGTAAAAGTTTCCGTACGTAAAGTCTGCGCGTAAAAGATCGGCTGTGTAAAGATATACTGCGTAAAATCTGCTTGTGTAAAAGTTCTGCGTGCGTAAAATTTGCGTAAAATTTGCGTGAAAGGTCTACGCGTTACGCGTAAAAATTTGTGTGCGTAAAGTTCATTGCAGCATAAAGTCGTACGAGAAACTCTTTGTATTTCCTCGAATGAATTTGTCAGTCAAGTCAGTGAACCTGACATCTGACAAAAGTACTTGCACGATGATCGAGAGGACGACTGTGATGATGATTTTGTATAGAGACCCAGGTTGTCGTTTAGTGACATATTTAATACAAGTCATTTTTACGCATCTAAAAGGAGAAAAAGTTAAGACTTCTGAATACGCTGTCTACAGAAATAAGTTTTTACACTCAAGATGAGACCAAATCAGATGCTATGTCAAAAAGCTGTTTCTGCACAGGGTTTGAGGCATATCTCTGTATTTAATGCAAAAGATTTGGTTCTAACTAGTTATGACTGGGAAAGCTAAGACTGTGACAATTATGCTCACATCCCATCCTTATATTTTATGCCTAATCAGGCTATTTTACGCTGGTTATCTATTATTCAGGAATCATCAAGTTTATGCAGGGGCAGTTACCTACGTGGTTTGCATGATCTTATATGTGTCATACACAGTTTGAACATGGGTAGCCGATATCATAATCGTAGCGTAAAGTAAGCATAACTACAGCATAAAATATGCAATCTTCTCCATAGTTTAGCTTTTTATGCCAACAAGACAGTTTATTTGGCTTTTACGCCAACTAGGAAGTTGTTTGGCCTTTACACCAACAACAGTCATTTGGTTTTTTACGCCAACAAGGGTAAAGGGTCTTCGGCGTAAACTTTGGTTATCTAAATATAGGATGGTTGGAAGGAAGAATAAGGTTTCAGTCAAGCATGGATGAGATCCTTATACTCTATTCCTATACGCGGGCTTGTTTGGTACAGTTACGTAACCAAGACAATATATTCTAGACTTGCATGGGCCACCACCAAAAAATATGTCACGTCCCAGTCCCAAAATACGTAGGACTAGGAATACATAACACGCCTAGCCATATGTATACGAACTCCAATATATGGAAACCATATACACACGTACGATGTACATGAATATCCAATCCACCAGTGGTAATATACTGTCACAACAAGTCACACAGAATCTATATCTCATCCATAGCACAAATAATCAGGAGGAATAAAGAGCTGAATAATAACTGAATATCCAAAATGAGTATCAAGTCTGATAGTCGGGTGAAAACAAATCCACTACAAAATGACTATACTGAAGTAGCAAAATCTCTAAGCAGTGGCAATAAATCACAGATACTCTGAGGGTAAGACCTCCTCAGCCAGGTACGTAGTGTCAGGTCTAGGTCCATACTCCTATGGGTACTCTTGCTCATCCATATCTGAAAAGGGATCAGGTCATCAGAGGGACGTAATAAGATACATATAAATATGCCAATAAAGTACTAAAATATAAACATCCACTGGGTCACCTAACCGTCTAAGTGTATGCAGTTTGAGAACAACTTTTTACCAAGTGGGCTATCTGGCCATATAGTGGGATTAGCATGATTCTCTCAGAGAATCAGGGGCCTACCAAGCATGTCATCTTTTGAACGGCAGAGGCCGCCAAGTAGTATAGGGGTCATCACGACCGCGTATCTCCGGTGGAGCGTCGGGTTATATAAAAGGAAAGTACAAAGGAGCCCAAATATCTTACTTGTTGTTCTCCCCATCCCATGCTCTAAGCATGCCACATCTATGCCACGATAAAACCTCTAAATAACTGCCAGGTCTACTAGCATACAAAGTTTCTATCAGCAGTCATCCCTAACGTACGGCCCATACGTACAGGCGGCCAACCCAATATGTAGTCTGGGATCTATATGAGACTCACAACTCGTGTAACAACTGTGTCACGGCCTATGAACCTAATAATACTCCATAATACTGGGGTGGTCTCATAAACAAGGTCCAATGTAAATACATAAATAAAAACAGAATCATGCATCATTTGGAATATAAATAATAGTACTATGGCAAGGTATACTTTCCGAGCAAAGTTCTGTATAGTTCAGTCTAATATTGTGTTTTAGGTTTGATGGAAGATGTGGGATTAGAGTTTTAGAAGAGTTATAATATATATATAGAGAGAGATAAGAGGAGGTGGGGGTCACTTAATGGTTAAGAAACTACTGCCGTTGTTGTTTTTTTATTGGTTTTGGTTTCGGTTGAGGGGGTTTTAGTTATTAACAGTGATAAGAAGTGGTGGAATGAACGGCTCACACGCGCAGAGAAGCAAAGCAAAGCTAAATTGGGATTTTGCTTCTGCTGCTGATATTTTTCTTCTCCTAATGGGTTGTGGGTTCCAGCGGGTAGTGAGTTTAGGAGTTGTGGTTTGGGTTTTACGCGCGGGTGAAAGGAAGAGTATACGTGTGGGGGGAGAATAAGTAGTGGTTTTGCTACTGCTGCTGTTGTTTCTTACTTTACGCGGGTTCGAGTAGGGCTAAACGGGTTTGGGTAGAGAATAGGGTAGGGTTTGAATCCATTAAGGAATTCTATTTTCTTTTCTTTCTTTTTCTTTTTCTTATTCCTTTTTCTTATTAATAATATCATATACATATTTATACATACAAAATTTTGAAAATTATATTGGTGTATACGGTTAAGGTAGAAACTGTCCAAAGGGTCTCCTACATGGAATAAATTAGAAAAAAATTATAATGGCTCCATAAATCTCCTAAATGCACAAACACCTTAAATAAATATTAAATAAAATATATTTCTTCTATTTAGCTCATAATTACCATAAATAATTAATACGGTTTTCAGAATTAAGGGTTTTACAAACTCGTATCGTAAATCGTGCAGATATAAATGAGTACGATGTGCCAGAATCAAATAATATGCGAATATAAGATAATGGTACCTGCAACTACCTCTCTAGTCGCTAATGCCTCCTCGTATAACATCCTAAAATCTTGTCCTTGCCCTGTAGGCACTGGTCCCCTCTTATGTTGGCCTCTCTACCTGATTTAAGCATATTTTTGTGCATACTACTGCGACCTCTGCTGCTGGAATATCTGGGTCTGCGTTGATAAAGGCCTCGGGCCCTGATGCTGCTGAACCGGCGGTGGTACCCTGAACTGCGGAGCTAGTGACTGGACTAATGATGATCCTGGTAGAGCTCCCCGGAGATAAGTACCCACTATTTGGTTTGCTCCACCACACACCCAATATAAGTATTACGCTTTACAACACTCAGAAAAGACATGGCCTGGATTCCCACAGTGGGAACATCCAACCAAAAAAGTCTACCTCTACTACTAAGGATGAGTTTAAGAAGACTAATAAAATTATGCCATCGGGGCCGCTCTTATCGGAGACCCAATCATAAAGCTCGAACTGTTAGAGCTGGTGTCATGCCCAGTCCCAAAATACGTAGGACTAGGAATACGTAACATGCCAGCTACGAATTCGACCAGACTCTGGCCCGACTCGAATACGTATAAGCTGTTTTATAATGGTTACTATCTAAATATCAAGTAAATATAAATATCTATGCCACAATCCATAATGAGCAGAATACACAAAAAAGAGATACATGTGCTAAAGTCGGCCGTCCAGTAACACACAAACTCGAATAGACTCAAGAAAGAAATATGAGTCTATAAAACTAGGCTACATCAGCAGATGAATAAACAATATGAATAAATAATCATAAGTCCGGTAGAAATGATATAAGTACCTGGTACCAATGCCTACAAGATAAGCAACTCCATTAGCAACTCCAAAGGCTCCAAAATCGTCTATGTTGTAAAAACTGACAGGGGACCAGGTCCTCAGAGGGACGTAACAAGGTACAAGAAATAGCATGCCAAAAGTAAAATAGTATAATGCCACATACTCAAGGGTAAACTACTGTAACCATCTAAGTGATATGCACGTGAGAGCATCACTCGTACTCAGGCTGAAACCACTACAGGCTCTGTGTTGGGGAGCCCATAGCAGCAAGTAGTATCATGACTCTAGTATATGTGCCAAAGCAAGTAGTATCATGACTCCAGTATATGTGCCAAAGCACCTCCAGTAGTATCACGACTCCAGTATATGTGCCAAAGCATCTCCAGTAGTATAGTATATATATATCAATAATCAGCCTAGTATGGTGTGTCTCTCCCCACCCAATGTAACCTCATATCTCATGTCCATAACGTCTCATGTTCATAATATGCAAGATCATGACCTCTAGCTAGTGCAACGAGTCATAATAATATCTATATAATATACAAGTCTCCTATCACGAATCCTGTAAGCCTATACAGAATTACCATGAGTAACTCAAGAAAGATTCTGTCACATAAAATAGTGTCAAGTGTCCTAGGGTATGGCGTACTTGGTAAAGCAAGCACATAAAAATAGGATTGTGGAATCAACTCTCTATGTGATATTACATGACTCCGTATACGGCATCGACACCCGAATCTTGTTTAGACGCTAAAAAATGTCTCATGGTCCTAGGGTAAATACACACATCACACATATCAAATAACTATAATAACTAAATAAGATAATAAAGGCAAGAAACTGTGATATATCATGGCAAGGTACACTTGCCTGCATTCTGAACTCCATCAACTACTCCTGGGAAAGTGAAATATGCACATACACCTCCGGATGCTGGAATAAACATCACCATTGTTCTCAGAATATTAGAAATAGCTAGTATTGACTACCCATAAGTCTAATTTGGACATAGGAGAAAAATTGTTAGTTTTGGGTCAAAGCGGGGTCCATATGTGGCCCATTTTGTATCATAAAATATGCCAAAAACAAAGTTCTCCAAATTTATCCAACTTAGTGTCTGTGATTCCAGAACTATGGCATAAACTCAATGGATTATCTGAAATTAGATTCCGGTGAGCCGGTCACAAAACTGTCATATGGAACAGTATGGTCCACAAAACGATGTTTCATCAACGTTCTCAGAATTGAACCAAACTTAGGTCACAAGACCAGCATAACGCTATGAATCTGATGGCACAAGTTTTGTTGCAAAACGATAAGCACACACAAAATTAGGATGAGTGTCAGAACATGCCAATACGGCACTTTTTGACGGATACGCGTTGATTTCGGTGTGCACGCACATCCAAATCAAGTTCCATAAAAGACCACATATTCCCGTTGATGATACGAACCTTTTGGTGGAACTCGCACACGATAAAGTCATCTCGTTTGGCGGAACGCACGCCGTATCGCAAGATTTTAGGTATTTTAAAAATAAGTTTTTGGTCGTTTTGGAACAAGATTAATTTATCCATTAAAGCAAACTAATAAAAACTAAAAGAACAGTAAAAATTTTGGTTATATTGTAAAAAATTTCTTTTCATTATATTTTGAAAATAATTAACGAGTTGGTAAAAAATTGGACATGAACATGGGTACTTGGATTAAAATTCTGAACTATTTTTGAACAGTTTTTTGACCAACTTTCGGTCAATTTTTCGATCAAATTCGGGTGCCTAAATTTGTTCCACTTGAAGAAAATCCTAGAGGGTTAGGTTATAAAAATACCAGCAAAGACGGAACAAAAATCGGACGAGCGAGAAGGGCGGAGGCTGTGCGGGAAGGGGGGCCGTAATTGCTATTGTTGTCGCTGCGGCTGCTACTGCCGCTGCCGGTCGCGCGGCTACTACGGCGGCTCACCGATGCTGCGACGGTCGGCGGTGCTCCGGCGGAGGTGGTGGAGGCATGGATGATGGGTTAGGGTTAGGGTTTTGATGTATATATATATATATATATATGAGAGAGAGGGGGGGTCCTGTGTATGTGGAAGGGGGGTAGGTTTAAAGTTTGGGTTTTTGTAAATGGGTTTGGGTTTGGTATGGGTTTAGGTTTAATTCTTTTATTCTTTTTCTTTTCGTTTCTCTCTCTCTCTCTCTCTCTACATATATATATATATATATATATATATATATATATATATATATATATATATGTATGTGTGTGTGTGTGTGTGTGTGTGTGTGTGTGTGTGTGTGTGTGTGTGGCCATTAAAAATAATTTTAGACCTTAATAAATTCCAAAAAAATTATACAATACACTAATAATAGTTGTACACCCAAAAAAAATATTTTTTTCACAATATTAATAATTAATTAAATATACATAATTATAAATTCATGAATAATATATATTATAATTAGCTAAAAATAAATAAAAAAAAATTTTTAATCACAATAATTTCAGAATACCAATATTAATAAATTTAAAAAAATTCTAAAAATCAGGGTGCTTACAACTGGTGCTGAAGACTGGGTAGAAGATCCCCACGAAATATAAGGCTTCTTTTGGCCCCCAATCCTATCGACGATCCTCTGAGAAGTGTACTCATTCCACATCGCCGCTCTTATCACGGCGACGAAAGTCTAGAAATTATGTTGCCCCACCGCCAGTATGATCTCCAGATGAAGTCCCTGCTGGAACCTCCTAGCTCGGTCCAACTTGATCGCCATCAAGGTGGGAGCAAACCGACTAAACCTACAGAACTTTGTCGCATAACCATCGACGGTCCTTCCCATCTGCTTGAGATTGTTAAACCTCTGCTGCAAGTCATAACGCGACATCATGTCAAAGTACCGAGTCTGAAATCTCTTACTGAAGTGCGCCCATGGAATCGACGTCATCAGTGAAACTTCCTGAGCTGCCCACCAGTCGGGGGCAAAATCCAACAATTGTAGCCTAACCAGTGCCACTCGCTCCCTAGCCGGAACTCCCGCTGCCTCGAGTATGGCCTCAATACCCTAGAGCCATGCATCCGACGTGATCGCATCCTCAATACCAAAGAAGTATGGGGGATGGAGACGCCTGAAGTTGTTCACAAAATTATATATCTGAGAACTATCTCGCTCCATGACCGTCTGAATTGACTGAGTGAGAACGTCACTCTGCCGCTGATGTGTCGCCATAAACCCCGTTAGAGCATCCATTAGTGCTCAAACAATATCTGGCTACTCTGGCAGAAGTGGTTGTACTGGTACTACCAGCTGATCGGGCTGAATATGATGCTCTGCCCCGGGATCAATTCTCAACTATGTTCTTAAATTCTTAGGTTGATCCCCAAGAATCGGCTGACCATCAGGACACTGATATGCCATTGTCAGAGTCCGAATAATCTAACCCAAAGGACCAAAAATAATGCCCTTGAAAGTCAAAGGACAAAAGGATCAAATCGAGAAACATGATAGAGCAAGGATAAAAGCAGATGACATGTCAAGATCAGAGATATATGATAGTCCAAAAGGATTCTAAGGAAGTTTGATATAGGATTGAGACATCTATACTGATAATCTCCATACATCTTTAAACCAGACCTGCATGGGCCACCACTAAAATTCTGTCATATCCCAGAACCAGAATACTGGAGAGCAGGGGTAGACAAAGCCAGCTACGTATACCAGAGTACTCTAATACCCCGAGATATGGTCACGACTGTGAATAAATATGGAGGTTAATACTATAAGCCATTAATCAATCATAGGTCAAGCAATCCTAGTGTCTCAATCACAAGCATGAATCCATAATATACAAGATATATGATCATTGGAAGCAAGATAGAAAAGTATCCCAAACCAAATATACATAGATGTCATGAAGTTGGTAATATAAAATAAAGAACTAGCATGAGTAATAGTCATATATGATCAATTCTAGCTAAGCCTAGAATATGCTAATCATGTCATGCCATATAGGCGATGTATCAGGTACAAAATATGAGCTAAACAAGTGCTCGAGGATAAACGCCACAAAATAATATGTACAATAAGTGGGAGAACAAAATAGAAACCCACTCAATCGATATGGTGATCCTGGTGGTCACCATCCACAAGAAGGTACAGAAGATCCTCTAGCTCTGCTATCGGATGTGGCCAAGTAAAACTAGTGGGGTCAGACCCCAAATAGCAAGTACCACAAAGAAGACCAAAAACTATGAACTAAAACCAGTATACAATATAAAGCTACAGTATACTAAGCATCATATAACCACCAGTATATATAGGCACCGTGAAAGATAAAAATAAACTGATAACATGAAAGTAAAACTAGGCACGTGAACAGATTCATGTCATATCGAGTAAACTAGGAGGAGTGGTATGTACGAAATCATGAACAGGTAAAAGCAGTAAACATGTAAGTGAAAATAACAATGAAAAGAAAAAGATAACTCTGCAAGCAACAAGAAGATTCGGGAACTCCTCAAAATAGGAACCATAACCCTTAAACCAAATAAGGACCAGGATTATGATTCTTTTTTCGAGTCGTATCTGGTCTCTTGTCACTTACCATTAATGTACCCATACGAGAAAATAAAAGACACTAGGCAATCAATAGTAACAATAAATAAAGCACAGGCAATCAATGTCTATGGCTTGCTATCATTAGCTAACTAGGGTTATCACAAAACCTAATTACTAACAAATACAATTTTGAGAACCCCTCTATTGGTCACATGCCGTGAAGACTATCCAAGTTAAGCCCATCCATAACTAAGCTAATATATAAAGTCGACTACTCAGCCTCAAAACCTGCATACTATGAAGTAGCTACATATAGTGGACTGCCCAACCTCAAAGCCTGCATTCTATAAAGTGGCACCACACAACCGTAAGCCTAGTGTGCTCTGGACGACGATGAGCTAATAGTCGTCTATATAGACATAATTGCCCCACTCGGCGGTGTGCTGGAAATATGCCACTTACAACGGAGAGCTCCAAGTCCATATAAAGCAACATGGATAGACAACTGGACTGCATGCAATGTCACACCCCGATCTCCCGCGGGCTAAATCGGCCGTTCCCGCTAGGCGAGAATCACCGTGCCAGCGCTCCCGCGGAACGATCGCTTTGACCCATCCGGACGTGATGCCACACGAGCGTGAGCCACGCCCGTGCAAGGCCGTGGTTCATTGGCTGGCGGTAAGAGTTCTAAGCCACAGAGTCGCACAGATTGTTCGAGTGCAGCGGAGTCATGAATACATAGGCGATCGGTAACAAGTTCACTGAGTCGACAATAGCAGAAGCATTGAATAACATAAGTTGAAGTAAAGCAACTCTTTTATTGATATAAACAAGTGTTACAGGCGACGTATAGCCGAGATTATAAGTCGCTCAAGCCTCTCTCTCTGAAACAGTAAAAGTTTACCAAGTGGCTACAATTATGGAATGATTGTATAGGCGATATTCAGGCAACGTTCATAATATTATGTCTTGTATATGTGCTTCAGTTTCGGATGTAGCATTCCAAAGCTTCAGAGGAAACTCCTGGCCTTAGCATGCAAGAAGGAGGCATCCGCACCGAACGAGGTTCTCCCGCACCCTGCAAACAAACTAGTAAATTATCAGTGCACGAATGCACTAGTGGGAAGGCTACTCGCCTGCTCGATAAATCCAAACACATAATATAGGTTCTGTACACCATATTAAGTTGTCTTTCTAGTTGCCTTAGGATCAGTTTCATGCAAACATTGAATAGCCTAACGCGTATGGCAGTGCGTCGTGCGACATGAGAGGAAACACGTCGAGACTTACCAACTTACTATTTGTCCTTCCCTTTCCAAGGCAAACATTATTAATTCAAGCACGAGCAGGTATAAACATTCAGGGGCATTCATAATGAAAACCAAGGCAATATCATATGCAACACGAGAGTCATTATAACATAATCGTTCAGGTGTTCAGTTATTTATTTGATGCGATGCAATGACTCGCACGCGGATAGCCGCTAAGCGAGGATAACTTATCTATATGATAATTATCGCTGGCATAGCCATAAAGGACCAATATAGTCTTGGGTGAGAGTGGTATGCAACGCTAGGTTCTCAAGATGAAGCATACCAACCCACCCGCTCGAGAGACTATCATGATGATTCATCCGGATCGGATCGGTCCCAATGCCCCGGTGACCGTTCGCAAAACTGTACCCTATTTCATAGTTGTCTGCGACATGCAATTTGGGTTTCAGGTTCACAGGATTCACGAATAACATGTTAATATCTGGATTCACTTAGCCATTGGATATGCACAGTCTCCTGGGCTGAGATGGGCCCGTTCGAGAGAGACTTGCAAAGATCTAAATACCTGAATGAGTCTTGTCACAGAAGTATGATTCTTTTATTTGATATGATGCAAATTCTCTGGCTCGGAAACTGCCTTGGCAACCTTACGGTCCCGGATGCTTTCAGGTTCATTCATGCATGGAATGACTACTTAGTAGTCTTTTGGGGTTTGGATAAAAACAAGGCAACATACAAGCAGACAAGCATGCATTTGTATCAACACAAGCATTCACGTTAGCTCGGGCCCGAAGGTAAGCCGAGGGGTAAAACCACAAAGGGACTTACCGAGCGACATGATCTAGGGTAGCATTCGAGGGTCTGAATATAAGCAATATTTTATTTCCATGTTCTAGCACAAGCAATACAAGTCAGGATTATTCCCTTATCTAGGTGCGATATATTCTTATTAGCATGCAAGGGGTGATTCACCTAGAAACTAGCATGTATCATTCCAGATTTTAAGTGTGCTGACTAAGCAAAGACAAGTTCACCGTATCCACCTACCTTAGCGATGTTTTGCCTTAGTCGAGTGATACTCCGAGCGAGCCTCTGAAAGCCTAGGTCGGTTCTCTGTAGGGAAAAGTCTGGATATCCTTTGCCTTAAACGAGTATTCTCGCCTGAGCAAAGTGGGTCGGGACATGCACTTTTGCCGTTTGAATCGGTAGTTCGCTTGAACAGAATGGGTGTTACATGCAACCTATAGATTCTTCCCTCCCAATGATCTAGTTATTCAAGCTATTTAATCCTTATCATTTTATTTTAGAATTTTGGGTGTGGCATTCCATAGAATCTATCCTAGACATGATGCTCCCTACACGGATATGCAAGATATGACAATTTTTTAACAAACACACGCACATGGTAAGAAAAGAATACAACCACACATTTTTTGGCATGACTAACGTATGCTATAACAAGCTACAACAGATAATATATGGGTCAAGTATCACGAGTGCACTACTACGAGTCACTGTCACGCATGTATGGGATAATGAACATGAGTGCACTACTACGAGTCACTGTCATGCATATACTAGTCAATAATCATGAGTGCACTGCATCGAGTCACTATCATGTATCTCATATATAATGACCACGAGTGCACTGCTACGAGTCACTGTCACGAGTATATAGGGTATAAATCAATCCCCTAACATACGAGGTCACCTGGTCAAATGTATTTAGGGTGTAAATCATCCCCTATCTATACAAGAGACTGGTCACATAAATATGGCAAATGCATCTAGGGAGTAAATCATCCCCTAGCTATACAAGAGATTGGTCACATAAACATGGTACAACAAGGTCAAGTCTAAGTAGTACTAGTAAAAAATAATCATACCAAAAGTATATGCACCAAGGTACCACGTAGGAAAACCAAGGAAAATACGATAAAAAATAAAGCATATAAAAAGAGTACATCATCCATATACCGTCGGTATACACCAGTATATCGTCAGTATGCCGGTCCAGAGACAGAAAAAATATAACAAGTTTTCGATTCCAATAAATCAGTATACTGTCGGTATACACCAGTATATCATCGGTATGTCAGTTTGTATCACAACAACTTTCTAGGATTCCAAGTCGGACCAAAATGGTATACTATCGGTATAAACCAGTATACCATCGGTATGCCTGTCCCCATAGGCAATTATAGGAAAAGTCCAATCACGACGGATATTCTGGAACCGAAATCAAGTTCCGAAACTTAACAAAAACTGGTCTAACAAGATGTCAAGACTAAGGGTAAGTCTCATATAGCATATAGACTAAGTTTTATGGCAATCAATCTTGTTATCGTTTCCAACACCAAGTTACCTAACTAGTAAATATCAGGGTTTCTACCAGAAAAGTCAAAACAAGCTCAAACCAATTCTGAAACTAGCCAATAACAAAAAATCACTAGAGAAACATATTTAACAAAACCATTATCATGAAATTCTAAGCATAAACTACCAAGGAAATTAAAAACTGCAGTAAAGTAAAAGTCGTTCAAGATTTAGGCAAGATGTACTTGCAGGGCCGGCCATGTGCATGTTCAATAGGAGCGACTGAACATGGCCCTCTAATATAGAGGGCCCTTAATTTTGGAAGCTCGTTGTTATAAAAATTTATAATGCATAGTTAAAAATAAAAATGTAGTAATCTAGCTCAAGTGGCAAAGTATTTATTTTGCATATGGGAGGTACAAGGTTCAATCCCTTACATCTCTATTTTATTTTTATTTTTTTTGAAATATCTTTTATATCCAAAAACCTCTAGTCTTTACTAGAAAAGAATACATGTTTCAAGAAATAATTTGAATATTGTTGAAAAAATTTAATTTGCAAGTAAAACACAAGTTTTTTTTGGATAAATTTGGTTTTTAATTTTTTTTATGCGTATTATTTGAATTTATTTTGTTAAAATAGCTTTTACATGCCAGAAACCTGTAGCATTTGCGAAAAATAAATATAAGGTTGAAACTTGGAAAACAATAAGTTGGTATATTTTTAAACATAATTATAACAACTAAAATACTTGTTTTTGAAAAATAAAAGATGATTCAAACCAAAATGCATTCGAATCAAAAAAATTATTTCTAGTATGTATATTAAACTTTTTTTATCAACATGTTTCATCTTCTCTCTTGCTAACAAACTTCTTCTACAAATGAATTTATGTAGATTTGAGTAGTATTTTTTAAATATTTTGACGTGATAGTCATTCGATCAATACAATTCTTCTCAATACATGGAAGTTAAACGATATTTTCTTATTAATTTTTACTTATACACATTGGTCATTTTATTAAGAAGAATTAAATTAAACTTAGCTCCATTGATATATGACATCATTTTTTCCAAAAAATACGGTCTTATATTCAGTTTTTGAACATGGCCCTCTAAATCTCAGGGTCGGCCATATGTACTTGCCACAAGTCAAGCTCCAAGTCTTAACCTTTATCTCAACCACCAAGAGGGATTCAGAAACCACTGTCTTAGGCCTCAAGACCAAGCTCCTAGCTCTCGCAAAAAATTGAGAAGAAATGAAGAAGTAAAGAAAGAAAAGAGAGAGGAGAGGGAAAATCAATTCATATATATATATATATATATATATATATATATATAAGAGGTGTCACTACCATATTTCTAGATAAGAATAATTTTGTTATTACAGTTTATTTTTATTTAGTGGTTATATTTTATATATTGTGTTATTTATTTATTAGTTAGTGGACTAGCCTATTTATTTGGACTTGACACTAGTGGACCTAATTAGACTAGTCATGACACCATGAACCCAACATTGGGCTAGGCCCATTAGACTCATCCCTCTTTATTAATTAGGAGAATATAATTAACCTCCATTAGTATTAGAAGCTTCCATCATCAACCTTCCTAATTAAATATCCTTCATGAGTAATTAGTGGAGGGTATATTGAACATTATGTGTTGCTTGGAGGGGAAAAAAGGGGTCCGGCCACATAAGAGAGAGTCTCTCTCTCTCTCCCCCTCTCCATAATTTACTCAATTCTAGATCCCTAATTGTGTTATTTCCTAATTTACTTTATCCCTCCACCAAATTCATTCAATTCACATCATCTAAGGAGCATAGAAGCTTGGATTGCAAGGAGCACTTAGAGAAGAAGGAGTTGGCTAGGAGCTTGTATCCATTTGAGCAATTCATTGAAAATCTATCTTCCAATAGGTATAATTCTGAATTTCTCCTTTAATTAGACTCTAATAATTGCATTTGAGAATTAAGAAACCTTCCATGGCTTAGAAATACTCATAGGAACAATAACTAGATTCATATGATCCCTATTGTAACTTCTACATTGAGTTTTGTACCAATTTTGGAGGAAATTTAAGATTGATGCACCAAGTATTTGTCATTAGGTCAATTAGCTCTAAATAGACTTGTATTGGTAGTAGAAGGCTAGCTACGTGTCCACAATTGGATACGGTAAGTGCGTGTCGCGATACGTCGTGATACGGTATCGTAGGAGGGGCATTGTCATGTGTAGGGGGCTCTAGCATGCTAAATTTCATTTATTGTATTCAAATAGCTAATATATATTATTTATATATTATATTACTGTTTCAAAGGTGTTCATGATGATAGGGGAGAGTATCTTGGTAATTTATGGTGCGTATCATGCGTATCGGGGGTGATACGTGTGTGTATCACGAATGCACACCAAGTGTTTGGTATTTTGCTTGAGAGGGTGTGTGTGTGTGTGTGTGTGTATATATATATATATATATATATATATATATATATATTAAATATTAAATATTAAATATTAAATATTAGTATATATATGTATGTATATATGTGTTTAGTTGTGTTGAGGCAATTGGTGAGTTATCTGTTGTGTTGGAAGGTGTGGCAGTTGTTATTGCAGCTATTATTGTTGGAGTTGCTGCTGCTCTTCTTGGTGTTGTTTTGGTTGATGTGTATTATTGTGGTATTTTTATTGTTGTGGTTGAAGTTTTAGTTGCTGTGTTGGGGTGTTTGGTTGGTGTGGAGGTGGGTGTGTCTGCTTTGGTGATTGAGGGGAGATGTATGAGGGTGTTGGTATCAGGCATTGGAGATGGGGGATGATGGGTAAACCTGGTATCTGTATTTGAAGTGGTGAAGGGGGTTCAGTCGGTCTGTAGTGAGTGGGGGGGGTAATAGTAGTGGCTCAGGTTGCACTAATGTGCAGGAAATGCACAGACATGTGAGGTGTACACTGGAATGCTCAGTAGCAGCAAATGTGTATTGGGTAGAATGTAGAGTACATTAAAGTGAATCATGGGTGTTGGAAAGTAGAGGATGCAGCTGTGAGATGGAGTTTTGAATATCCAGGTTGGGTAGGGTGGATGAGTGTCTCTGTTGCAAGCCTGAGGGAAGATAATATGCAGTGTTGAGGGTGTACAAGCAAGCATGTATAGGGAGTGGTTATGTGTAAGAGAGGAAGAATGTTGGGAAGTACAGGTTAAGTGTAAGAGTATTCCCAGTTCAGTCAGTGGAAGAAAATTATACAACCAAGTTGAAGGTCATAGGTGATTATTTAGAGTGTCTAGTGAGTTAGAAGTAGATATTTTTCAGTGAGAGGTCAAAAGTGCAAGTTGGGGTTAGAATGTTCAGGTTTTATATCAACAAGGGGAGTTGTGGTTAGTATAGATACTCAAGGTAGGTATCAAGTAAACACAGTTCTACTGTGTGCAGGGCTCGGGTAAGAAGGGTATGAAGTTGGTGTAGTGAGTGTGGCTTGAAGTTGAGGTAGTGTTAAGGCAGTGTATTAGGATATATGTAAGGTATTAATAAAATATTAAGGGTATAGGCCAAGTGTGGGGTGAGGGTCCATGTTATGATACTTGGAACTATAGTACCAAGTGTCAGTGTGTACTAAGTAATACTTAGTATCCTAGTCTAGTGAGCTTGGTATAAGTATGGGTTAAGTGCTGGTATCCTGAGATACTAGGGTAATGGGTAAAGTGCACTAAGTTATTAGATAGTAGTGAGATACTTATGATACTATTACGTATATATATATATATATATATATATATATATATATATATATATATATATATATATATATATAGTAGTATTATCTAGTTTAGTTACTACCTTCAAGGTATTTACCTAGAAACATAGCTTGTACCTAGAATTGACTAGTTTGTTTGGTATGACCTAAAAATGGCTTATAAATTATATTTTGACTTATTTTAGTTATTTATCAATTTATTACACCCAAATAACATAATATTTTATATATAGGTCTGTGTAACACCAGCTCGGACACCGAGTTATACCATTTGTTCAGAACCACAAGAGAGTACATCTCTCTATTAGTTTTTATTTTATATTAGTGTATATATCACATATTCTAGAACTGTATACTTGATTCTGATACCTTGTTACACGGACTGGTACTATATGGATCCTGTCAGGAGATGGTATCCCTTATTGTGTACTCCGGATACTCCTTCCACATGTACTTTATCGTGTGCATCGGGTATTCCTTGTTCTCGTGTCATTTGTGTTCTCCGTATACTTATATTATTCGTGTACATAACGTGTCATGATCAGATCCATGAGTATTGATTGGGGCGGGGGAATAAGAGTTGGTTATGTGATCAAGCCTATAGTGTATTCGTGTTCATGTCGATTATACACCTCACGTATAATTGAGTTACCTTAGTGTATTCGTGTTTAACCTAAAACGATCACATAATAAACTTGTACTCTAAGGAACTTAGTTAGTATTCTTGTTTCTTCTACTTGTAGTCCATTCTATATTGTCTGTATTTATCTTCCAGTATATATTACCTGCTTATCTCAGTTATATTTCCATTTTCTAGTTACTTGTATATCTTGTATTCTTTTCTATTACTTGTCATATATTCTCTACCATATATTTGAAACTGCTTTCAGAGTTTTGTACTTTGCTCCAATCCTGACTGGATATTTTTTCAGATGATTGGTTAGAGGAGATGTGTCCTACCTATTACGGGCCATATGATGGCGAACCAGTTGAGATAGCACCCTTAGAGCACGGGGATCTAGTGCCAGCTATTGAGGAGACTTAGTTATTTCATTATGATATTGTATATGTCTCAATTTAGACATTTGACATGTATATATTATTTGAGACCATTGTGTTGTGCTTAGACCTTTGGACTAGGACTTGGAATTGTATTATGACTATGATTTCTATTTCTTTTATTCCATATCATGTCATATCTTCATCTAGTTTTATATTGTGATTGATTATTGATTATCATATTGTTATATTATTCTCCATTTAGAGTTGAGATATCTTGACATGTATATTATATATTGTGTGTGATATTTATATAGTATTATTGACCTAGACATAGTTCTATCGTCGATGCTATGGCGTAGGCTGGACGTACCCACGTACTTATTTTCTTACACCGGATACAGGTCGTGACAAGAGATAATTTAATCATAATCGTCTGATCTGCCTCGTCAGCGATCCAAGTCGTGAGATTAAATCAATCTCGATCACTCAAAACAAAACTAAGAAACCAATGGATAATAGAAAGTATAAGTTAGCAAAAAAATATCTCAAAGAAAATATCTCCAAAATATCTCAAAAACAAAGCAAATATCTGCCGGAAGGTATACTGTCGGTATGCCGGAGTATGCCAACAGTATGTCGGCCGGGTAGTAAAGTTCTAAGTTTCAGAAAATTTTGAGATTCTATAAGATCCAATAAAATACAATATACATATACCAATACAGATACTGTGAGATGAGTCTCATAATGTTTCCTCCTAGGACGAACGATCCTGGTGCTCCGGTTAGCATCTCGTTCAAGAAAACTTATCAAACCTTGTGCACAAGTTATCCATGACCATGCAACGTCTATGCAAATAAAACCTTAAGCATAAATTGCATGGTAAATAATTGTAAGTAAAGCATACATATATTTTGTTCTTATAGACATCCTCATTCCTATTCCGCTTGGTGACCCGCAAGTCCTAACTTAAAGGCCTTCTTGTGGCCCAGTGGTACCAAACCACAATTGTACTCACATATGAAATAATTTCTTCATAGTTACTATGCACTGATAAACTTACCGTTGTACATATATTTTATATTACATTCTCAGTTTACAAGCATGTAAAGTAGATTACACATTATTACTTTTTTCTCATGTAAGACTTATTTTATAGCATTCTCGTGTCAATAGTACTAGCAGTTATCATTCATGTGTTTTATGGGTTCCAACAATATTGTATAAAATGCATCATTATCATTATATGGACTAGAGAAATATTTAGGAAGGAAACATAGTACAATACTACTAGTATTTATTTTATTAGGGCATGAAGGAGTAGAGGAGAAGGGACAGATCCTCTCACATCTACAAATATAGCAAGCCTACCTCGATCCCAAGTACACATACGATTCCTCAAGAATGATCTGACACGATACACAATCTTCTAACTTGGAAAGATCATAACCTTGAACTACGCTCCATAAATTATTCTACCCGACCAAGTATAGTAAGGCTGTACTATTACCCCCAAGCATCTCGATTCCCACATAACTTGTATCCCATCTGTCTGATCCATCTAGAACTTCAGCATAATACCCTTTTCGCGATGTGGGATATTACATAATATACTGTTAGACTAATGTTTATATTGAGTTTTCGAATATGGCTAATCGATTAAGTTTAACATTATGATAATCGATCAATCATTATAGTATCTTCTACTTAAGCTCAACATTTTCCAGATATGCAATATTTGCTTCTATATATTTCCTTGTTCGTCTAACATGTACTTGCAGAAAATAATAAGCAAGATCAGCAATGGGCATATGCTATATGATGATGAGCCAAAACGGAGTTATACCAGAAGATTTCTTTGAACTGCCGACAAGAAAAAAAGTGTCTTCAAGTTAGCAAATATTTCAGAAGATTGACGTCTTCATAGTGCTCTTGGTTTTTATATATAATCTTATATTTGAGTTTAGGACTTATGTAAGTTGAGTCAAACTGGCAACTAGAAAGCAACTCAGTCCACTCAAATAGTCTAAAACCCATCCACCCATAAATCAGGCCAAAAATATCTTGAACCTATCCACCAAATTAGTCCACATACAAACTTGGATCTACCTAAAATAGGTAAACAGAACTCGGGCCAAATTTTCCCTGAATTTGCACCGAACTCGGTCACATATTTAGTATAAAATCATCCAGTTGTTATATCCCTAATTTTGTGGCCTCCAACGTTCAAAAATTCAAATATTTCCTACCGAATTTTGGCCGAACTGGGTTTGGTAATAGCCTATAAATATAGTTAGATTTTTATATTTTTATCCACTCAACCATTCTCAATCTTTCTATCCTATAGTGAGTAAACCCTCAGAGCCTAAATTTTTTTATCTCCAAAATCAACTCCCTAGCCTTCTAAGTGCCAAGTGCGGTCTCGGTCTAGAATTCTACAAGAGTTGTAAAGAGTTTGGCTCCATCAGTTTTCTCTCCTTCTGTGTGAATTTGCAAGCATTCGGATCAAAACTCATGGTGTGTGAAGTTGCGAGACTTTAGACCAAATCTCATGGTATAAAGAAGTGGCAAGCCTTTGGATCAAAGCTTGTGTTTACTATTGGTGATTATAGTAGATAAAACTCCGAGCTTGAGTTCTCGGGGCTGGACTAGTCCTCTCAGAGAAAAACCAGTATACATCGCAATATTTGTATCTGCTCTCTCTTTCTCTTATTTATTATATTTTATATACATTGCTAGTTATTTAGCTTGAGTTCTCGGGACTGGACTAGACCTCTTAGAGGAAAACCAGTATATATTATAGTATTTGCGTTTGCTCTTTTTTTATCTTACTTTATTATATTTCATATACATTGCTAGTTATTTACTGCCTTCACTCTGCTTGATTTTTAATTTGGTAGATTATTCTGCTGCACTCTATTCACCCCCCTCTAGAGTTGCTTTATGATCCTTCAATTGTATCAGAGCAGGTAGTCTCTTATTTAGTTTCTGGTCCCAATTGATCCTTCAATTGGTATTAGAGCTAGTTTACTTCATATTTGGCTTAACATCCTTAGAGATGTATGGCAACTATTAGATCTATCCATACCAACAATGGTGAAGACCAGTCCATAAAAAGGCTACCCCTATTTGATTGTACTAACTACACTTACTGGAAGACACATATGAGTTTCTACTTGAAGTCACTTGATTTTGACCTTTAGGCTGTAGAAGTAGAAGGATACAAGAAACCACATAGAATAGTCATAGATGGCAATCTTTTAGAGAAACCTCATGATAAGTATACAAACACTAAAAAAATAAGCTAGTCTCGATGCTAAAGCTATTAACACTCTATTTTGTGTTGTAGATAGAATTGAATTTAATAGGGTCTCCACTTGCGGCACTTCACACGAAGTATGAAAACTTCTTGAGATAACTCATGAAGGAACCACTCAAGTAAAGGAATCAAAAATCAGTAGACTGACGCAACAATATGAGGCGTTTAAGATGAATCCAAATGAGACCATCACTGAGATATTCACAAAAAGCCCTCGACATGCTGCAAATGTATGCTTAACAACATTCACTAACGAGGTAAAAGATAATCCTTTACCTGAAGAGTTTTCTTATAATAAATTATTTGATGCTTTCAATGATTTATTTAAAGACCACAAGAAGCTTATGGATAGGTATAAGCAAGCCATAAAAGATATTAAATCTTATCTGCTTGAGAATGAAAAGCTTACTTGTTTACTAAATGAAGCTAGAGACAATTCATTTCCTGACGACTATGATTATATTCCCAAACTTAAGCTTAGCTTACAAGAAGCACTTGACTGCTTTGATGAAAGCAATAAAGAAAATACTAAACTTTAGGAGAATTTGAAAAAAAAGTACTCTAATGCATCACTTAGAATTTATGCTCTTACTACTAAATATGATAATTTATATGCCATCTCTAAAAAGTTAGATATTAGATTAGGAAACCAGGTCGTATAACCTACTACTCAGTCTAACATGAGACACATGGCTAAACAAAAGAGCACTCACAATAAGACACCAGCAAGCAAACCAAATACTTCATACTATCATGCATGTAGAACACAATATACTTTACATCATCATGCATTTTATTATAAATATCCATGCAAGACATGTCACACCACTTCATATACTCATGTCTACCCTTCTATGTCTAACACAAATGCCTATACTATATGTCATTATTGTGGTCTAAAAGGACACATTTTACATCAATGCAAGGCTAGAAAATTAGTTGATATGAATATATATAAGTGGGTTCCCAAAGCTAACAAATATGGATCCAAATCTTGGATACCAAAGTCTCTGCCTAATGATGTAGGTAGAATGCTTTGTGTCAGGATTTAGCACCGAGAAGAATGTTGGTGATTATAAAGCTACAAAGGTCATCTACCAAGCAATTGTACCAACATAAGTATGGCCACTTGAGCCACTTTGGTAACGTGCTAATTGGTTTTTTTTAAATGACTAAAATTATAGAATCTAGCATATTTTTAATCAATGTTTTACTATTATCTCTTATTGATATCCTTTAGTTGTTATTTATTTTTAAATCAATATGAGATATAAGAAACTAGGATAATTAGTTTAATTCTCTTTTGATTCATGGCTAGTTATTAATTAGTTCACACTATAGAGTTATTTACTTTCTATTAGTATGACACAATTGTCTATGCATGATTTATATCTTTTAGTAAACTTTATTCATCAAGAATTAGGATTCTAGATTTCGATGGTGTATGACATTATAATTATCATATATACATATTAAATCTAATTTCTTTAAAGTTAATATTACTTTGGTTATAATTCGAAAGGGCCCATCTGTCAAAAAGGAGTAAATAGCCTAAGCGACACGGTACTTAAGTGTCTTCGGACCACTGCTAGCTGAGATCCGTCCCCTACAACTAATCCAAGATGATCAACACTTTATTGAATAATGATTTGTTAAGGTCTATTTGCAATTGTTTTCATAATACTACAGTGAATCTAAGTCCCACTTTTGACTTAAAGTTGACAACTTTTAGTATAAACTATAACATTATGACTTTTAGTAAACACTACTTGGTTTTTCTAGCTGTTTCTATACTATGTCACTTAGTTTAAAATTTAGATGTCTGACTAGTTGCATTGATATGCATATTTTATTTTCTACTACATGATTGGATGTTAGACTATGATTGGGATATTTAAGAGAAGTTGTTCATTGTCTCTTGCATATGACTAATATTCATTTATGCCTCTCTTGTATTATTGTTGCCCAATATTTTATAGTAATGAATTAAATATGTCTGCGTCTAGATACCTTCATGATATAAAATATAACTATTCAAGACATTATTATAGTATACATATCATTATTCTACATGATTTCTTATGTTGATATTCTAGATACTTACTCTTTATCACATAATCATATTATATGCTTAATACTACTCATCTTGTCTTCATGATATACACTTCGTTTGCGGAGGATCCGTAAACAATATATTTTGACAAAGGAGAAAAAATATGTCAAATATGTGCATATTCGCCAACGTCGTACTACGGGGGAGATTATGCACATGTAAAAGCTTCGGTAAAGATTTGTATCAATATATCCTATTAGGGGGAGCTTCTTTTTTATCATGTCAATGGGGGAGAAGTAAGTTTAAATATGTAAGTATATTTTTAAGTAGTATACGTATAATGATTTGTGCTTATTATTTTTGATATATGCATCGATTATATTTGTCTTAAACTTAACTGATTTTCCATAATCAAAAAGGGGAAGATTGTTGGGCTAATGTTTATATTAAGTTTTTGAATATGGCTAATCGATTAAGTTTAGAATTATGATAATCGATCAATCACGATAGTATCTTCAACTTAAACTCAGCATTGTCCAGATATGCAATATTTGCTTTTGTATATTTCCTTGTTCGTCTAACATATACTTCAAGAAAGCAATAAGCAAGATCAATAATGGACATATGCTATATGATGATGAGTCAAAATCGAGTTATACCAGAAGATTTCTCTGAACTGCTGACAAGGAAAAAATGTCTTCAAGTCAGCAAATGTTTCAGAAGATTGGCGGCATCATAGTGCTCTTAGTTTTCATATGTAATCTTATATTTGAGTCTAGGACTTATGTAAGTTGAGTTGTACTGGCAACTAGAAAGTAACTCAGTCAACTCAAATAGTCTAAAACCCATCTACCCGAAAATCAGGCAAAAAATATCTTGAACCTATCCACCAAACTAGTCCAAATACAAACTTGGATCTACCTAAAATAGGTAAACCAAACTCGGGCCAAATTTTCCCTGAATTCATACCGAAATCGGTCACCTATTTAGTATGAAATCATCTAGTTGTTATATCCCTAATTTTGTAGCCTCCAACGTTTGAAAATTCAAATATTTCCTACCGAATTCAGGCCGAACTCAGTTTGGTAATAACCTATAAATAGAGTTTAATTTTCACATTCTTACTCACTCAACCATTCTCAATCTTTCTATCCTATATTGAGTAAACCCTCAAAGTAAACTTTTTTATCTCCAAGATCAACTCCCGAGCCTTCTAATTGCCAAGTGTGATCTCGGTCTAGAAGTCTACAAGAGTTATAAAAAGCTTGGTTCCGTCAGTTTTCTCTCTTCTTCTGTGTGAAGTTTCGAGCCTTTGGATCAAAACTCGTGGTGTGTGAAGTTGCGAGACTTCGAATCAAATCTTGTGGTGTAAAGAAGTGGCAAGCCTTCGGATCAAAGCTTGTGATTCACTATTGGTGATTATATGGATAAAACTTCGAGCTTGAGTTCTCGGGACTGGACTAGTCCTCTTAGAGGAAAACCAGTATACATCGCGGTGTTTGTGTTTGCTCTCTTTCTCTTACTTTATTATATTATATATACTTTGTTGGTTATTTATTGCATTCAGTCTGCTTGATTTTTAATTGGGTAGATTATTCTGCTACACTCTATTCACCCCCCTCTAGAGTTGCTTTACGGTCCTTCATATACCACTCAAAAAAATTTCGTCCTCAAAACTTAAAGAATAATTCAATCACTATATCACTTAAGTCACCAAACAAAATATTCTGAGTCAGCTATAGTTCAATATCCCTTTTCAATCTCTTGTCAATATTGCTCATTCATGAATCTCGTATATTGATGCATTCAATCCCTCCATCTTTTTTCTTCCCAATTGATTTGTTTATGTTCCCCAGTTCACCAATTATTCTTTCACAGCTCTATTTTAATTTCGTTCACTACTTTGCATGGATCGTATATATATTTCAGCCATCCCCAAAATATAATGCACTCAGCCAACGCTAATGGTTAGCGAAATCAAACAGCTACAGAGGTAATGTTATTCCACAACTTTGGTCACTTAGTACTTTCGGTCAGTACGTTGTTAACATCAATTCTCCATCATTCTTAAGTTCTCACGATATTTTTCGGTCAAACCCATCAGTATCTTTCCAATACTTTGCAATCAAGTTTCGGTCCAAGTACTTCTCAGTATTCGCTAACATCTAAATCTACCCAATATCATCCTCAAGGATTACCCAAGTTGATCTACTAACACAAGTATGACAATTTAATCATTCCAAAAAAACTGACCATAACATAACTTCTATTAATCCGAATTACAATGTTATTTCTTCCAATGCCAATTCCTTCATTCTTATGAATAGTTTTACCTGTCGTAACATTATTTTGATCCGCATAAATTTTATCAATTATATTAATAATAACTTTTGTCTTCTCTTTATTATGACCACAAGTATATTTATAATCGTTCTGATAGTTCCACAATATTTTAATTTCTTACATTCAGCTTCTAGCAACTTTTTCCTACATTAGTGTCATCAAATTCTAATGAATCTAGAGTTCCCTTTTGATCTTATCACGGTCCATGCCACAAAATTCATTATATTTCGATGATCACAATCCATCCAAAATAACAGTCGCATTAGCCATATCATATATCAAGTTTCTCTTCCAACATATAAATTTTTTATCCATATTCTTAAGCGACTATTCCATCTTTTACCATAATTTGTTCCTCCATTCCGACTTAATTCCAAAAGACCTATTCCAATATAATCTAGCCAACCTCCCACTATTGATTTTCCATTCCAGTCGAGGCAATCAAATCCAACTCTAGTAACCGTCAATTCCCAAATTTACTCACCCAACACTTTAACCATTCCAACATGACCTGCTATTCTGAAACACCCACTCTCAAATCCCGCAACCAACTATCCAAATACATGCTATACATAGGCTGACTCACAATACTCTATTTCAATCTCACAAAGGACACATTACCCATACAATATCAATAGGGTCATCTTGTGGGTCTCCGACATCCAACATAACTCTTTGGTCAAGTCTCTAATGCTAGCTATACCGACAACTAAATCTAGTATTCATAGAAAACTCATCTTATGCTAGACAACTGTCAGGGACCATACTCATATCTATTCTTAGGGCTACTGAAAATTGACCAATATAAGGAACTTCTAACCTAATCTTATTGCCAACACAAACCAGGAATGCACTACCACTGACCAACAAGGAAACGTCCAACAGTCTGGATCAGGTCTATAAACCCACGGTCAAATTCTTAAGGGTCTACCTGAAACAAAGGTTCATTCTAGACTTATCCAAACCGACTAGGTCAATCTAGAACTACATGCTCAAATCTCGTCCATCAAGTAAATCACCAACATTTGAAAATATAAATTGCTCTCACATATTTTTTGAACTTCTGATCACATAATCATACTCTAGTTATATCTTTATATCATTCTCGAGTTCTCATGCATCTGATTTATCTATGAGACAGGGCAACTAATCCAAAACTCAAATTTCGACCGATCACCTTTACTACTATATTGTTCATGACCCTTGGTCTCAATTCTTCATGTCCATAGTATGTATGTTCAGTTTTACCCAAATGATTTATAGACGACAATATCACCCAATCATTACATTAAAGATATCTTTCCCCCGATTCATTCCACCGAACTTACTTTTGCCAACTTTTTTCGATTGGGTCAACTTTTTTTGTATTAACTGCCAACTCAATTGCATCACAACTTTATTATATCGCATCATCAAGGTCTAATAAAATTCCATCCAATAAATCATATTCACTAATTATTCTCATATTTTGATATATTGGTCATACCCCTAATCTAGAGATCATCCCACATTAATAATTTAATAAATTACATCTGTCAATCAACTGTTATCATAGCGACTAAATTTTACCACTAACAATATTTATCTGACTTGTTATACCTCAATCTTTATTTGTATTCCATCCATCGAAGTCTCTTGAAGAACTTTCATCTATCGCCATACAATAAGGGTCCTCGATTTGTTCCTTGCAATCCCACAAGTTCATATGTTGACTAAGTAATATCCACCAATCGATAAGTTCAAGTATTCCCACTTCATGACTACTTTCCTTTTATGTTAGGCATGTAGTAAAAACTACATACTTAAGGTCTAAGGGAACAATTTTTTCTATACTCGGTCCAACTATACTTAATTTTCAAGAACTTCCAAACTCATGTAACTAAACATAATATTTTGCCTATAATTTCTAATCAATTCCAAACAATCTCATTCGATATATGATCCAACTTATTTATCCATAGTAACATTCGATCATTGATGCTAACTTAAAATTTTACCTACCTGATTCAGATCACCGTCTAATTGTAAAACTTATCTTGTTGTTCCAAGATAAAGCATCAATATTATACTTCTCACTTCCTTGCCATCCAATATAACATTAAGCTATCAAGGGTCTATTACTGAAACTCAATCCAAAATACCCAGGGACACTCACACCACATTACAACAAGACATCATTCCCGGCTAAGTCTCAACACTACCCCAGTATTATTGGTAGGGTCAATATTATTATTATTATCACTATAGAAAGGTCACTGCACCATTATTACTAAGAAGGTAGATGCATATACCACTCAGAATAAGGCTATTTCTGATACTACATTATTCTTACATTGATCCAACATTCATACCGCACTACCTTCACGTGGTAGCATTGAACGCTATAACATGATACTCATTACTAAGATATAAAACACAATCCCGCCATCGCATATGCATCAACTCAGTATTTTCGTTGATTTCCTCCATTGAACTTACACATGCACAATCTCATTGATTATAGAACACACATATTGATTTCCCTTTATTCCCACATGCAAGATTATTAATCACAAGTTATTATTCTATGGCATCGAATCATCGTTGGGTTCTTGGTATCATTTACAATTCAAGAATCACAACTAGGGCATCATATTATTTAGGCTTATTGTATGGAATATCCAGTGAGTGTAGCCAAGAGGTCAAATACTCTCAATCGCGAAAACATTTTAGAACAATAGTGGAAGCAACACAGAACGATCACATATATAATTTCTATAATCACAGAAGCAACTTTGAATACTCACAGAAGACAACTTTGGATACGCACTGAGGTGACTGGACTATTCGTAGAGGAGACTTTAAATGGTCACTGAAGCGACTTTAAGTATCCGCGGAGGTATCTTTAAGTAATCGTGGAATCAACTTTGATTTAGAATTTGTCGAGTCCAAGAATGTACAGCCGTACTCTGATATCAATTTGTCATGCCCCTGTTCAACAGAACCGAAAGTAGTCAAGGGCATGATATTATACAAGTCTATATTGCACTTGTACAAAACAAAAAGATAGATAAGTAATGGTATATCTCAGAAATATTGACATTGCAACGAAAATAAGCAGAGAAATTTAAGTCACATTGGAGAAATTCAAAAAATATTGCTTTATTGATAATGATCTCAAAGTATAAAGCTTACTACAGTTTACAAAACTTTTCTACTACAAATGATACTTGGCCAATTGGCTTACATTGATACTTGTCATCTTGGCTTACATTCTCACTGATACAACTGAATTACAATATTCCATACATTATGCCCTTTATAAAAGAAGACACATCCTTTGGAAGAACTTTTATGCGCCCTAACAATGCTTCAATACCTCGGGACAGTTCCAGCCACTTACCAAAGCTGAGTACTTGAGGATGCCCACAAACGTGGGTTAGTACATATCGCATACTGGTGAGCAGAAACTAGCTCACTCGTCTAAACCAACACTAAGTATTTATGTAAAACTTGCATATTAGAAATACGATCTTTCTATTAGAGACTAGGTTCATTTCAGTGATCAGAGTATCTAGCAGCATAATAAAAGCATGTTATGTAAGCAGCAGTATAGATTGAATATGCGAAATTAGTACATATCGCTTATTAGCGATTTTTACCAACAACACACTTGTCGTATCCTTGAAAAACAAGAATTAACGATACAATAAACAATATGAATCATTTTTATTTTAAAATGTTAAGCATGCACAGTGTTCTCGTTAGTATGCAGCCTAACTATATGAGTTTCATTGGTGATATGATTTCACACCATGAGGGATATACTATATAGGACTTCGATGGACATACGAAGCACCATTCATGAGATTACGATCTCCAATGAATGTCTCGTTTATACCCAATGCTACCAAAGCACTATATTTTCTCCTAGGTTGAATAATTCTGGTGCCCTGGTTAATATCTCGTTCGAGAAAACTTACCAAACCTTGTGCACAAGTTGTCCTTAACCATGCAACGTCTATACAAATAAAACCTTAAGCATAAATTTTATGGTAAAGAATTGTAAGTAAAGCATACAAATATTTTGTTATTATAGACGTCCTCATTCCTTATTTCTATTGGTGACCCACATGTCCCAACTTACAGACCTTCTCATGGTCCGGTGGTACCAAACCACAATTGTACTCGTATATGAAATATTTTTTTCATAGTTACTGTGTACTGATGCACTTACCGTTGTACATATGTTCAATATTATATTCTCAATTTACAAGCATGTAAAGTAGATTGCATAGTATTACTTATTTTCTCATATAAGACTTACTTTAAAGCATTCTTGTGTCAAAAGTACTAGCAGTTATCATACATGTGTTTATTGGGTTCCAATAATAGAGACATCATTATCATTATGTGGACTAGAGCAATATTTAGGAAGAAAACACAGTACACTACTACTAGTATTCATTTTATTAGGGTATGAAGGAGTAGAGGAGAAGGGACAGATCTACTCATATCTGCAAATATAGCCTGCCTACCTCGATCCCAAGTACACCTACGATTCCTCAAGAACGATCTAACACGATACACAGTCTTCTAACTTGGCAAGATTATACCCTCAAACCACGCTCTATAAAATATTTCACCCGGCCAAGTATAATAAAGATGTACCACCACCCCCAAGCATCTCAATTCTCAGCACAACTTGCATCACATTTGTCTGATCTATCTAAAACTTTAGCGTAA
>JAYESA010000003.1:88764519-88789519 GCA_036927795.1 Iris macrosiphon | reverse complement strand
AGAAATGCCCCTTCACTGGCAATATCTCAATTAGGGGCCGCCGCTT
The DNA here is from genome assembly GCA_036927795.1 of Iris macrosiphon. Classification (NCBI taxonomy): domain Eukaryota; kingdom Viridiplantae; phylum Streptophyta; class Magnoliopsida; order Asparagales; family Iridaceae; genus Iris; species Iris macrosiphon. The sequence continues at coordinate 88,789,473 of JAYESA010000003.1, read as the reverse complement.
AGTAGGCATATGCCAGAGTGCTAAGATGAACAGAACAATAATTGTGCGTAAAGATTACCTTCACTATGTGAAGAAATACCAAAGGCAAGCAAGAGTAGCTTTTAGTAGTACATTTTTGAGATATAGTAACTCTTAATTCAGTACTTGGTGCATTTAGGTACGAGAAGCGCCACTCTAATATCCCTGCACATGTATCGCCCTGCTTCCGTGTGAAGGAAGGTGATCAAGTTCTCATCAGCCAGTGCAGGTAATGCAACTTGTGTCCCCATCATTTTTAAGTCTGGTTGTATGTACAAATTGTCAGTTCATAAACATGATATGTTATGTTCCTTCTCATACACAGGCCATTGTCTAAAACTGTGAGGTTCAATGTTTTGTAAGTCAACCCAGCTGGTGGAAGTACTGGCGGGAAGAAGGCATTCGTTCCATTCTGAGGCAGTTGGAGCTCTTTTAGTAATTAGTTACTGAAGGACCTAGAGAACCAGTTTTGTTAGGAAGCAGTAGTAGTTTTTTATTTTTACTTAATGCAATAGTTTTTCTGGTGATACAGCTTTTGATTTTATTTCTTTTTACTGCATTTAGTAGGTTACTAGCTGGACTACTTATGCACATTTTCATCCGATCTTGAGATGTTAGAGAAGATTGAAATTTTGAACTGCTAAACCCTGTTCTGAATGTCCTGAGATGTTACAATTTTGTGCATGAATGCTGTGGACTGACCTTGAGTATCTCAGTTGAAGTACACTGAGCTGTATATTGAGTTTAGATCAGCAGCTAATGGGAATGACTAAGCTATGGTATTGGAGAAATGAAAGTACCTGCGCTATATATCTTACTATCCTGAATCATGTGGGCACCTAAATATGATATGACAGATGGACCAGAGCAGTTTAGTTCATTAGGGATAGGGAAGATAAATTCAATGTTCTTTTCAAAGGTTTAAATAAATTTTTCCTTAGGAACCCAAGCCAGTGAGATCAATAGGCTAAATTTCCCTGAAAATAATAACAGAGGGGAAAAAGAAGAAGGAACAACTAAAATCATATTTTCTTTCGAACAAATCCCCCAACATGTCATTATATAAGGAGACATACTGGTGACAGGTATGTCGAGTGCTAGGCCCAGAGGTTCAAGTCTGATCCTACTAAATATTTTCATGGACTGCAATCCGTATTTAGCTCTTGCCCGAGCAAGTAATATGTACCGATTAAGTCAAATCCCAAAGGTATTGCAATGCATATTTGTGGGAGATTTCACACACACATGCACACAACTTCCCGCGCTCTTTTTAATAATTATCATATCATCTGAAATAAGTATCGAGATTTCTATCATGAAACTCTGCCAAATTCTATACCCCACTTCAATCTTAGTCCGACGGAGTATCATATGCCAAATTCTATATCCCACCTCAATCTTAGTCTGACTTTAGAGACGAAGTGTCATGCATGTTCATCTCTATTACTATTATATAATACGGCTTAGAAACAGCTCAAAAATGAGCCGTCTAAGGCTTATGTATATCATCATTTAAATAAATTAAAAAATTAATAATAAGATAACTAAATAACTACCTAAATACTCCGCTAATTATTTTAAAAAAAAACTTAACCTAGTATTTAACTACATATAATATATTTATAACTAAATAACTATACATGAATGTCTACACAAAAGTTTTCACAAAAATTTTGTGCAATAATCGATAATATATATGATAAGATGCTTGCTAAAATGAAAAAGGTGTTTGAAGAATTTTTTTCAATCATAATAAAGTAAAAACTATTGCTAACGGTGATTATATGTTCTAGACGAGTCAGAAATTAAATCCAAATCCGAATCTAAGTCTAGATTTAAACCAGTAATAAATCTTGAGATTTATAATAACTCAAGTGGTTAAGGTGGGAGGCATTTTTCTTCATTGTTTAGTTCAACTTCTAGAAATAGCAATTAATGACAATATAATCTCGCACTGAAACACTTGTGTTTGCATATGCTATTGCCCTGAGTTCTATATATATATGTTGCTCGTGCTTGAATTAACTTGGTTTGCCTTGGACAGGGAAGGACAAATAGTAAGTTGGTAAGTCTCGCCGTGTTTTCTCTTATATCGCACGGCGCACTGCCACACGAGTTAGGCTATTCAATCTTTGCCATGAAACTGATCCTAAGGCAACTAGAAAGATAACTTAATAGATGGTGCACGGAACCTATTGAACGTGTTTGGTTTTGTCGAGCGAGTAACCTCCCCACCAGTGCATTCATGTACTGATAACCCACCAGATTGCTTGCAGGGTGCGGGAGAACCTCGTTCGGTTGCGGATGTCCCCTCCGTGCGTGCTAAGGCGTGGAGTTCACTCTGGAGTCTTGGAGCATTGCGTCCGGAACTGAAGCACATATACAAGACATAATGTTGGAACATCGCCTATGCATCATCCCACAAATGTAGCCACTTGGCACGCTTTTACTGTTTCAGAGAAAGAGAGGCTTGAGCGACTTGTAATCTTGGCCTAGCGCCGCCTGTAACACTTATTTCAATATCAATAAAGAGTTTGCTTTAATTCAATACTTGTGATATTCAATACTTCCGCTATTGACGACTCAGTGAACTTGTTACCAATCGCTTATGCGTTCATAAATTCTGCTGCACTCGGACAATCTGTGCGACTCTGTGGCTTAGACCTCTTACCACCAGCCAATGAACCACGGGCGCGGCTCACGCTCGTGCGGCATCACGCCCAGATGGGTCTGAACGATCGTCCCGCGGGAGCGCTGGCACGATGATTCTCGCCTAGCGGGGACGGCCGATTAGCCTACGGGAGATCGGGGCGTGACATACTTAAGCGTATCTTTCGATACCTTAAAGTCACTTTGACTGTCGGCTTATGGTATTCCAAAACCTCGTCGTTTAACCTTACTGGTTATTCGGATGCTGATTTTGTCGGATGCAAAGTTGATTGAAAGAGCACCAGGGGCACGTGTCATTTTCTAGGAAAAGCTTTAGTTTCATGGTTTAGCAAGAAATAAAATTATGTAGCATTGTCAACTACTGAGTCTGAGTATATCGCCGCAGGACGTTGTTGTGCTCAAATTATATGGACAAAGCAAACCCTTGAAGACTATAATCTTTACTACACCAAGATCCCTTTATACTGTGATAACACTAGCATAATCAATCTCACTAAGAACCCTATATGTCACTCACGTACTAAACATATTGAGATTAGACACCACTTTTTACGAGATCATCAAGCACACGATGATATATGTATTGAATTTGTTGACACGGAGCATCAATTAGCTGATATATTTACTAAACCATTAGCAGAAGATCAATTAAACTTTATACATCGTGAATTATGAATTTTGGATATCAATGATACATAATTAATATGTATTTCTTTTAATCTCGTTCCTTTATGTAAAAATTATTTTAGAGACTAGTCGAAATGGTCATTCCATCAAAAAAACGTAAATAGCCTAAGCGACATGGTACTTAAGCGTCTTTTTAGACCACTGCTAGCTGGGATACGACCCCTACAGCTAATCTGAGATGATCAATACATAACAGAAAAAAAATTATTAAATACTGGTAATCATTATTATTGAGATTCATAAATTGCTAATTTATTGATCTACAAAGTTGACATGTATCTAAAATAAAGTGAACTATAATTTAAACTTGATTGATGCATCAGAACTCAACCAGAGTTTGAACCAAACTCAGCTCGAGTTCGGATGTCCTCGGTTTTGTTTTAAGTTGTGGACCCCACTTTCTCTTTTATATACTCACCATCTTCTCCCCAGTCGAGTCCAGAACCTCCCAGCGGTCGAAAATCCTAATTGTTCTGCTGAGACTGGAGACCCGACGACTGGAGATGACGAGTGATACAGATCATTATGCTATCTTTTAGTGATATTGGTTTTTTTTGGACTGCTTTAGCTTATTTTGCTTTTGCACAAGTCTTTTATATAGAACTTTCAGACTTCTGTACTAGTTTATGACTTCAGTTTATGGTTAAAACTGATTTTGATTATTTAGTATGATTCTACTTCTTTAATTTCTGCAATTGTGAAATGAATCTTAATCAATTGCTTATCTCTATACTTGTATTAATGCTGATATAATGCCAATTTTTGCTTACTTAAATTTTAATGCTTATATCTATGTTACTTCACTTTTATCTTTTTTTGTCTTGACATCAACAATTGCGGGGGAGCATTTTCCAATTTTGATCAAATGACAATGAGGGAGTAGTACTATATCAAGCAATGCAAAGCAAAAATAAGATGAGTACCGTCAGATTTTGAGTTTCATTCTCTGCTATATCATTCAGAGTTTGTCAATTATCAAAATGGGAGAGATTGTTGGCCCATTGGTCATGGTCACACCATATTTCGATAATCGTCTAAAACTCGGACTTGACATAACCTACGAGAATCAATGATACGAAGACGATATGTTACTACAACTACAATTTCATAGTATGGGATGCGACTTGCTTTCAAGTATCTAGTCAATATAATTTTTCTATTTATTTTGAGTATAGAAAATATGTACATCGAGTCGCACTTGGCATTTTGAGGCTACCCCAAAATATTTTCTAAACCCAGATCATTGTCACCAAAAATGTTTCGTGTTTTGAAACTAGCCCAAACATATATATGTTTCTAAAATCGAGTTAGCCCAAACCAACCCAACATCATTCTGAAATTAACCAGGTTTAAAAGAAATGAACTTGTAATGAACTCGGTGCGAGATCGGTACGAGTTCGGACTGAACTCGGTTCCCCGATTTAATATTTCCTGGAAACCAGTTCCTCCTGCAAACTCGGCTTCAACATTCAAAAATTCGAACGTTTGGCATCCGAATTCGTCCCGAACTCGGTTTACAAAAATACTATAAATAGAGAAGGAATTCACCATTCTTATTCACTTATTCACTCATTCACTCTCTCTTGTCTTCTCAATTACTTTTGTTCAAGAACCTATTCAATTTCATATCCCAAGCTATTTACAACTCCTAAGCCTTAAGTGCCAGTGCGTGCTTGGTTAGAAGTTTTCAAGAGTTGTAAAAAGGAGCTTGTCAAGAAGTTCAAACACTTCGAGAAGTATTCGAGCTCTTCGGATCAAAACTTGTGTTTGTACGAAGTTGCAAGCCTTTGAATCAAAACTTGTGTTCCACGTGGATTTCAACTTCGAACTAGAGTTCTCGGGCATGGACTAGTCATCTTAGAGGAAAACCAAGATACATCGTTGTGTTTGCGACTGCTGATATCTCTCTCTCTCTCCCTCTCTCTCTCTCTCTCTCTTTCTCTCTCTCTCTCTCTCTTTATTTACTTACTGTCATTTTATATTTAGACTGTTAGCTAACTGTGTTTATTTTTATTGGGTGATTTTTAGTTCGATGCATATACACGCATTCTATCCACCCACCCCCCCCCCCCCCCCCCCCCCCCCCCCCCCTCTAGAGGTGCTTATTCGATCCTACACTACCTTCTCAAAGTAGAGTTAGGAGTATCCTCCATAAGGTGGTGTGGGGTATCGGTTTGGTTCTATGGTCGAGAGTTAAGGTGCATATTGGTTGATTGTATCTTGTTTTCGGTTGAGCGCTGAAGGGTGGTGAATATGGTGTTGATAATTTAGTCTCATATCGAGGTGTAGATAATCTGGATTGGTTTAGGCCTTGCATGGGAATTTCGTTTTTAGGCATATGAGTCCAATCCAATATCACACCTCATGGGCCAACTCCGATTCGGATCACACCTCGTTCTCAAAAGAAACCAGTATGAAGCTTTTTGGATGGTTGTCAGCTATTAGAAATGATTAGAAACAGAAGGCCTGGCAGTGCTTGAAATATATGATATGTCATGATACTGTTGAATCCAAAGATGTTTGCAAATGACATGCCCATCTAACATGGTGCTGTGGAGGAGAGCCAAGAGAGCCACCTTGCCCCTTCATAGAAGAGCATGCAATAATTAAGAAATGGTTAATGGAAAGCATTATATATTTCGGGAACCATGATTAAAACTGGTGGTCTCAATTCTCAAGCCAACTGAGCCATTGGTTCCAGTACTGAAGAAAGCATATGAAGGAATGGATATCCTAAAGATTGACTTGGCTAGGATTTATAAAGTTCATATGCCTGATATTTATACTTTTTGAATGTATTGCTAATATTTACTTTCTACCAGACACGGAGGAGTAGACATGAACTGAACTATTTCAGGGTAACTTTGTTGCACAGACACAAATACCAACTGGCATGATACAAATACAATTATATTTTAAAATTTTCCACTGATGTTTTCTGAAGAATATTGATTGATATTTACTTTGTACAAGATATGGAGTACTAGTACATTAACTCAGGTATTTCATGGTAAATTGATGGTTTTCAAGATTACCCTGCTAACTTTGTTGCTAAGACACAGATGTAATACACCATATTGACATGATGACACAAACACTTTTGTATTTTTTGTGTATTTGTTTCCTAAAAACGGTTTCTAGTCATATACCTGAACTCACATTCTCACATCAAAAAATTATGTATTTTTTTATGTTTTGTAGCGCCATCCTACTGTGAAGTGTTCGAGGAACAAACCTTTCCTATACCATGATGATTAGGATGCCATCTTTGATAAGGACATGGCAAGGGACGAACCAGCTGAGGCACAAGCTGATGTTAGGAGGAGACAACAAATGAGGTGCAAGTTCATTGTTTGGATGACATATTGAAAAATACGATGCGAATGAGAATGTGAGTCATTCAAGAAAGTAGTCTTGAAAACCTTGTAAGCGTAATGAAGGACATGGGTAACTAGTAAGAAGAAACATTGACAAAGATTGCCAAGTGTTTTGAAATAGAAGCGGAATAGGGTTTCGGAATAGGGTTTAAGGGGACTCAATGCCTTTGAGAAAGTATCCAAGGTGGAAGGGTTTACTGATGGCATCATTCTAAGGATTGGAGAGATTTTGAACAGAGATGCAGCTAAGGCCAATAACTTTTCATATTGTGTGATGGATTGAGAAAACTCTACCTTCAAGATTTACTAGTAGTAACAATTGAAAGTAGTTCCTTAGATAAAAGATCTATCTTGTTCCATATAGGTCATGTTTGGTTCACGGAATCATGAACTTGGAAAAGAAAACTCATTCATTTTAAGAGAAAGGAAAGAAAAATGATTCTCAAAGAAAAGAAAAATAGGATAAACAATGGTTCCTCAGAAAAATAGAAGAAAAAGTGGTTCCTCCCACCCAACCAAGGATTCACTTTTCCCAACTAAAGATTCACTTTCCCTCCCAATTTTTTTGACATTTTCAAACACCAAAAAAAAAAAATTAATAAAAAGAATTATTTTTCAAAGAAAAAAAAATACCAAAGAATTGATTTTTTTTTTTTTTCCTTTCCTTTCCATTTTGCAAATCAAACGAGACCTATATGTATTCCCCAGAGAATGAGAAGTAAACATTTTCATCATCGAATCATGTATCAATTTGTGGTGGTTCAAATTCCATGCAGGATCAACATGGGTTTTCTTTATTACTCAATTGTTTATTACTGATACTGTAATACTATTTTTATCGTGCAATTTTTTTTTTTTTTTTTGGGTTCCACACATCCCACACTACTCAACCCACGACTCATTTCTTTTCCTAATTCTTCTACTCTGTAAATACTAACGGAGGGCAGCAAAATGTATTCCATTCCCAGTGCTCATGTATTCCATTCCTAGTGCTCAAACATCCCTTCATTTGAGTTTGAGGAATATTATATTCAAGAAATTTACTTTTATATATATATATATATATATATATATATATATATATACCCGAAAATAAATGATATATACCAGAAATATTATATATTATGTATCAAACATGGTAATAAAGAATATATGGAGAAATGACTACTTGAAAATAAAATTTCTGGTAATATAAAATTTTCGGCTATATAGTATTCCGTGTACCAAATGCCCCTTTAGTTTTAACTGATTAGTAGTTAGAAAGGGCAAAAATAAGATAATATATTGTTGGGAACGAAACGCGAAAATCGTTCCCCAAACCAGAGGGTACCTGCGAGAAAATCGAGCAAAACGCAGAAATCAAAAATTATCAAACACAAATCGCAGACACAAAAATTTTTACGTGGAAAATCCAGATGGAGAAAAACCACGAGACGATCGGAGTTTAACCCTGAAGAATATCCACTAATGGAATAAAAAGATTACACCTTCTACAAGCTCCTCACCGATCCAACACGGATCACCGCAACTCTTTGGAACAGAAAATAGATTACAACCACGAAGAAAAAAGACAATAAAAAATACTTCAAATTGATCTCCTTCTCCGAAACGGCCTCCAATCATTCTCTCCTCTTCAAAGTTGTAATGGAACTCTTGCCACATTTTTTTCTCTCATTTTTTTCTCTTTTTTTTCTCATGTTGTTGTATATTGCATGAGCCTTTATATAAACCCTTGCATGAATTAGGGTTTCCATATGGAAATCTATATATGGAAACCAAAAATATTTATGAAAATTCAATTACATTCAATCATATATTTAATGAAAATCAAATCATAAATTACCTTACCATAAATTGAAAATCCAATTATATGGAAAGTTAATATATGAAAGATCCAATCATAAATATAAAATTAAAGTCAAAGATGAAAATCTAATATAATATTTACTTACCATAAATGTTCCAACACACGGCGCTCGATGCACTTTTCGAGCTTTTTCTGACACACGGATGGCGCTTGTCCACTACCAGAATAAGTTAAATTAGGGACGTAAAGAAACGTCGCTAAATGATCAAAAAACTTCGCTAAATAATTTTAGCGACGTAATTAGCGACGTTTTACTGAAGTCGCCTTTAAGCTAGTCGCTGACAGAAAAAACGTCGCCAGACGACGCTATGCCGACGTTTTCTAGCGACGTAAATGAGTCGCTAGATTAGCGACGTTTAGCGACGCAACGTCGCTAAATTAGCGACGTGTATATTTGTCGCTTTATGTCGCAAATTAGCGACGTAAGCAGCGACGTTTATAGCGACGTTACTATGACTTGGCTATACTGCCATGTCAGCAAGTTGCGATGGACAGCGACTTTGTTTAGCGACGTTTTTAGCGACATCTTTAGCAACGTAATTAGCGACGTATTTAGCGACGTGAAGTAACGTCGCTAAACGTCGCTAAAAACGCCGTTAATGATACAACAAAAAAATAAAAATAAAAAAATACTGAATTGTTTTCAAACTATTCTTCCTGCAGTTTATTAATTCATAATCTGTACAAATAGACCCGGAGCAACCCTCTGTTGAATTTACTGGGTTTGTCGACCCCCTTGGGTTGAACACTCAACACCGGTAAATTAACATATATTTAATATGAATAATATAATAAAATATGAAGAAAATAAAACATTGAAATTAAAAACCGAATCAAGAGAAAATATCGTCGTAAAGAATACAGCAAATATCCATACAACTGAGTCTCGTCCTAAAGAATACAGCAAATTAAAATCCTCGTCCTAAAGAATACAAAAAATAATGTCTGAAACACAAACAATCAATAATAAAACTGTCCTAACTAGGACTACTGCGGATCTGCAGGAGGATGACCACCGGCGCGCATGAAGGATAAGAACATACCATAATGTTCCTGTGAAATCGACATCGATGTCGATGGAGAAGGCAGTGAATTCGGTGGAGTCTGTGTCGATGTAGGCGCACCAGGAGGACGTATCCGCTCCAACTCTGCGAGTCGCTGGTTGTAAGAATCCATGGTAGATAACAGCCTCGTACTGCTATGAACCATTGAATCCTGCATCATCGTCAGCCTTTCGCCCATGGATAGCTGTGATGCTTGCAGCTCCGTCACGCTGCACTCTGTCGAAGCTCTAAGATTAGTTGTCCAATCCCGGAGCTCCATGATGCTGCGCTCGAGCATATCAAATCGTGCGATGAGCATCGCATCGTCCGCCTGTGGCTGGGACCGGGGCTGCTCCTCCATCCTTCGCAACAACTCGTCACGGAGAGACGCAATCTGACGGTCAACGGCCTCCTGGACTCGGGCGGACGACTGCGAGAGTTGTAGGGAATACGCACTTGTCGGGGAGGCCCTAGATGACTGCGTCGCAACCAAGGCGTAATAGGATCCCGTACCGTAGTACGTACACCTCTCGAGACTACCAGCGGCCGTCACCCACAGCTCGTCCACCGACGGAGCTGGAGCAGCCTGCGAGAAAGTACCAGCCTCTCAAGCTGTAGGTGCACTAGCAGTCGCCCGCTCACGCAGCCTAAGATACTCGGCCTAGAAAAGTTTGGATACTTGATAATTGCCTAAGTTATATTAAAATTAACACAAAGTAAAGTAATACTTACATAGGTCTGCGAGGCCCTCTCATCAATGAGATTTTCGTCTTTTCGATGGGTGGCCAAGAAGACGGTCACCATGTTTGCATCCTCACCCCTCTGTACTTGTTAAAAATATATTATTTAGTAATAAAATTAAATATTTTTTTCTACTACCATTTTATCGTACTTATATTAAAATCATATATCTTAAATAAAAAATATACCAAACGACGGAAATGTTCCGTCATCGGAATCGAGCCACCACACCACTTTGCAGCATTCTGTCTAGCCGTCTTGGCCTTCTCAGACCTTTCCTTGTACCTCGGATCGTCGAATCTAGCCCTCATCGCAGTCCACTGCTCAGGCGTGAGCCAACCTTGGATCGGTTTTCCAGCACGATCACGAGCCTTCTGTTCATCCAGAGCATCACGGATAAGCTTGGCGGCAACGGAAGGAAACATCCGCTCGATCAACTCGGCCCGGTGCGGAGGATAGAAATACGTTTGCTATAATAAATAATTTAGTAAGTGAGCATCACGGATAAGTTATATAATATGCATAAATTAGAGGATTTATATAATATACTTTTACCTTGAAGTGCGCAAACCAGAATGCCTTCCTCTCCTCCGGATCTTCAGAGTAGTTGATCCAAGGGCCACCATAGTTGTTCCTCAGAAAGAGGCCCAGACGTCTCTGAACCGACGATAGACGATATCTATACAGAGATATTATTTTGATCGAAAAAGTCAATATATGATGAATAAAGAAATACACGATATATATAATGCTAAACCATCTAATTGACTTACTTTGTACCGTCGGCCCAAATCTTTGTCTTCGTCTCCTCCGGAGGTGCGCATGGAGGATCTAGCTGATGCTGGGACTACGTCAACCCAACCTCCTCCATGTGCTCATATGCCTCCATGGTTCCGTCAGCAGGAGAAACGCTAGACGAGGGAGTACTATCAGGCCTGGAACTACTAATCCCAGAAGTGATGCCACGTAACGTCGTCGCAGTCGGAGATGTGACTGATCGATATACTGGAGTACTGGGCGACGAGGATCCGGAACCAACAGTAGGCAGTACCGGAGGAGCACTCTGTCTACCTCGGGACCTGCCGAACCCTCCGCGTCATCCTGTCATACCGGATAACAACATATGATGAATAAAGAAATACATAAATATATAGTACATTCTACAATCAAAATGTTATACATATCTCACAGCATTCATAGAATTGTACAGTAAATATCTAGTGGTGTCACAGGTCTAAATGGATAATACATTCTACAGTTAAAATATAATATATATATTCGTCAAAATAGTACATTCTACAGTCAAAATATAGTTACATTCTACAGGCAAAATATTTTATTTTCAATCATCTTCAGAAAATTTATCTTGTTCGCCTTCCTCGTCCTCCTCTTCCTCTTCCTCTTCCTCTTTCTCCTCCTCGTCTTCACATTCATCTACTTCGTCTTCGTCATCCTCTTCGGATAATTCTACATCTTCTCCATTATTACTCGTGTAATGAGTAACTTCCGTTGAGTCCATATCTACAATATCTGTTATAAGAGGTAGCTCGTCCTCCTGATAAGCTATTTCGTCAATGTCAAAAGTATTTCTAGCTTTAGTCTTGCATACTGCCTACCAATCCGACCTCGTTGTCCCCCGTCTAGGATAAGTTGTGAAGTACACGAGCTGAGCCTGACTTGATAGGACAAATGGTTCGTAGCCTTGATATTTACGCTTGTAGTTTATATCCACAAGGCCATTCTTATCAATTTTCCAACCTTGATCTTGAATCGGATCGAACCATTCATACTTGAATATCACGATATTAGCAGGTTCTGTGCCATAATTATATGTCAACTCCAAAATCTCTCGTAAGATGCCAAAGAAATCATTGCCTGGATCGACGTCTTTGTAGTTCGAATATTTGATACACAAACAACTTTTTTCGTGGAATCAAGATCCAGAAAGCTATCTCTGATAGGAGCATTTGTTGACTTGAACCTAAACCCATTCACACATAAACTTGGCCATATTTTAACGACAGTAATTGGTCCCTTGGCTAGAGTTCTAATAGATTCAGTCTCGGGTGTTATTAGACGATCGACGTAAATACCAAAGTAGCGATAGTAAGTTATTTATTTTGCAAGTGCAGAAATAAAAAGTAATTACCAAGCTCCTTACATATGCGCTCAACCAAGAAGAAAAATGGCATCTCATTTTTTGTTCTACTTCTTCGTCTATTATGTAGGGTCTAACCGACCTCAACTCATCATTATATGTGCTAAAAAATAATGAAGCAACTACTGATTAGTAGCATAATAGTAGCTTATACTATTACATTGAGATGATGTAAACGTGGACGTATTAATTACTTACCTCTGTAGCTTCTCCACTTTATCCTCGTCGCAATTGAGTAATATATACAACTGAGCATCCCTTAGCTCGTCTTCATTCAAATATCTTTTCTTCATTTTCCCCGAAGGCTTTCCGGACGCATTGAATACTTTGAGTATTGCATCATTAGATTCCTGATATCCGTCGTCATTTCTCGGAGCTCTCATTTTATTAGTAGCAACATGAGGTTTGATATACGTCGAGAAAAAGTTTATTATCTCCTCGAGAACATAAGCTTCATAAATAGAGCCATCAACCCGTGCCTTATTTTTTACCTTTCTCTTTAGGTGATTCAGATGTTGCTCGAAGGGGTACATCCACCAATAACCGACAGGACCACCAACATATGCCTCATAGGGAAGATGAATTGGCAAATGCTCTATAGAGTCGAAGAATCCAGAAGAAAATACCTTCTCGAGCTTACATAGTGTTACCGCAATGTCCTTCTCTTGCTTTTCTAGACGATCGACGAGCAACTTAGTAGAACAAAGATCTCTGAAGAATATGCTGAGCTATGTCAATGGATCCCAAACGACCTGCGATAAGAATTACAGAAATATAATTGAAATTAACCTCTCCATGAATATGTGACAATCGTGGCTCTTCATACCCGCCAGTTTGTTCTCCTTGAGGTCGACGCATCTTCTCAAGTTTGACACATACCCGTCTGGAAACTTTAGACCCTAAATCCACCTACAAAGTCTCCCTTTATCCTCTTTCTCTAGTGAAAAAACTGACTTAGGCTGCTTTAACTTTCCATTCTCCTCCTCTATCAAATGCAACGCAGGACGTCTACATATTTTTTCTAAGTCTAACCTGGCCTTCGGATTATCTTTCGTCTTCCCTTTTACCTCCATTACAGTATTAATTATGTTATCAAATACAACATTCTCGATATGCATGACCTCAAGGTTATGTCTGATCAGATTGGTGCTCCAATATGGCAGATCCCAGAATATACTCCTCTTCGTCCAGTTATGGGTGTGACCAAATCCGTCACACTTGTACCCCTTAGCAGGCTCTTCGATAGCACTTGGTAAATCTTTTACCTCTTCCCATATCATGTATCTGGGCCACCTTGGCGGTGGATTGGCCTTCTCCACAATACCCGCATGAAAAGCATTCTTGTTCCTCCGATACGGATGATCCTTCGGCAAAAATTGTCGATGAAAATCGAAGAAGCACGGTTTGCCTTCATGTTTTAAACGGAAAGCCTTAGTACGGTCCATGCAATACGGACATAAGAGACGACCATGAGTGCTCCATCCCGATAATATTCTATAGGCCGGAAAGTTGTTGATGGTCCACATAAGTGCTGCCCTCATCTAAAAATTCTGTTTTATAGAAACATCGTACGTATTGGCACCTACTTCCCACAGCTGATTCAACTCATCTATCAAAGGCTGTAAATACACATCGATGTTCCTCTTCAAATTGTTCGGACCCGGAATAATAATGGTTAAAAATATATACGGAGTTTTCATGCACATCTGTCATACCCAGTCCCAAAATATGTAGGACCAGGAATATGTAAGCATGCCAGCCGTATGTATATGGCAACTCCAATATATGGATACTATAATACACACGTACGCTGTAATATGAATATTAACTCACATGTGGTATATATATTATCATAAGTCACAAAAAATACTAAACTCATCCACAAAAACAAGTCACGGTAAAGAAATAACTAAACTAGAATAATGAGTCTGAATAATCTAAAAATGATAGTCGGGTGAAGACAAATCCACTACCAATGAGTATCGCAATACTAAATGAGAGAGAAGGGTAAAATCTCCAACATAAAATAAGATGATGATATAAAAGTATCAGCTAAGAGATCCATCACTGGAGATAATCAAAGGTGCTCGGAAGGTAAGACCTCTTCGACAGAAAATAACGCGTCAGGTCCTGGCCCGTACTCCTGCGGATACTCCTGATCGTCTATACCTGGCAAGGGACCAGGTCCTCAGAGGGACGTAACAAGATACATAGAAGCATACCAATTGAATACAGTAAAATATGCATAATAGACATAAAATATATAAGTATGTTATACAAGACAATCTATATGAAATGCATAATGAGGACAACTTTTCGACGTATGGGCAGGGGTAGGCTACTCTATCTAATCTCACAACTCACACACACGTCTAGAACATCAGAAGCCGTCATACCTCGAGAGTAGCGACCCGTGCGACACCAGAAATCGACATACCTCGAGGGTAGCGACCAGCGCGACACAACTACCGTAGTGCGTGCTAGTTATTACGGTTTACCACAGTGGTTATTGCCCATATGCCTACTGATTGTCCTCCTCTCCCATGATACTATGTGTCAAGTGTGTGTCAACATATATAATATTTAATTATGATTGAAAGAAACACACATGCAAGGAATATATAAAAATATTATAAGCATGCAAAGTACTGTAAGCAATTTGGCAAGGTATACTTGTCTGGCAAGAAAGCTACAAAATATAAGCGTCCAGACGTCAGGCACAATAGATCAGGAACTATGGCATCAGAATGAATATCTCTGGTTGCTGAAATAAACATCACCAATGTTCCCAAAATAAGCGAGATAGCTAGAAAATACTACCCTTTCATCCAATTTGGACACAGTGGCAAAACAGTAATTTCAGGTTAAAACGGGTCCCCAGGTGGCCCATTTTGTACCGAAATACATGCCAGAGGTAAAGGTCTCTAAATGGAACAAATTATAGGTCAAACAAATTCTAAACGTCAATATGAACTCAACGGTACGTCCAATTTTGGATTCCGGTGAGCCGAACACAAATTCGCCCTTAAAGTCAACCGTGGGGCCCGCAAATAGGCAGCTTGGTCAACTATCTCAGAATCATATGAAACTTGGGTCACAAGACCATCGTGATACAATAAATCCAATGGCACAAGTTTTGTCATATTCCGACGAGCGTACACTAAATGGTGTGATATTTTACAAAGTCATGATATGGGAACTTTTTACGGAATACGGGTTGATTCTGACGCGCGCACACGTCCGAATCAGTTTTCGCGAAAGCCCACATGTCAGGACATACCATACGCACCTTTTGGTACAATTGGTACGCGATGAGGCGGTCCCGTTTGGCGGGACGCGCTCCGTATCACAATTTTTTAATGTTTTAAAAATAAATTTTCTGAGTTTTTAACCTAATTTATCTCTGATTCTAACACCAAATAACATAAACTAATTAATAGGGAATGATCTCGGTTATATAGGCTTTACACAGGAAAAAGTATATTTTGATTTGGATGTCTATGTTGGGAGATATCGATCTCGAAACATAGGCCGTTAGAACAGTTTCTAGCAGTTTCAAAAATATAGTTTTTTCTCAACTTGGCTTCGATTTCTATCTGGTTTTAACTGCTGCTCAAATGAAACTAATTAACAGAGTTTAGATAGGGATAGGTGGTAATCATACCGGCGAAGACGGATCCGAAATCTGGCTAGAGATGCGACGGGAAATGACGTGTGAAGAGGTGGTCGTCGCTGCCTGTGGGTGATGCGGGTGTCCGCGCGGTCGCGTGGGCGGACAACGGTTGCGGCGGTCGCCGGCGCGGCTGCGGCATCGAGGAGTCGTGGCTAGGGTTAGGGTTAGGGTTTAGAGTATAGTTGTAATATATATACACATATATATATAGAGAGAGAGAAAGAGAGAGAGAAGGAAGCGGGGGGGCCTAGGCCGCGCGCGGGGGAGGGGGGGAGAGCTACTGCTCGCGGGGGAGTGAGTTGGGGTGATTAGCAGTGGTCTTAGAGCTTAGGAATAGCTTAAGGGTTTTAGATTAGGATTAAGTAATTAGTGGTTAAGGGTTTAATAGATTTTCTTTTTCTTTTCTTTTCTTTTCTTTTCTTTCCTTTTCTTTTTTTTATTTCTCTTTTCTTTTCCTTTTATTATTACTATTATTATTATAACTAATACTTATTATTATTATTATTATTATTATTATTATTATTATTATTATTATATTTAATAGCTATATATTATTTACATATATATATATGAGGTATATATAAAAAAATATTTGTACCCAAATAAATTCTAAAAAAATCTATCACTTTTCTTCAAAGATTCCTAACATAAAATAATAGTTTTTTGTGCAATAATTTTAAATGAGTAATTATCTAGGTAGTTAAATCAATAAATTTTATTTTCTAATTAACTACAAAATAATATAAATAAATTCCATGATTACTAAACAAATATAATATTTAAAATTATGGGGTTTTACAACATCCAAGGCGGTAGATTGTACGGAGTGACGATCACAGGCCAACATGAATATTGGGAGCCCGAAAGTCTGAATGGGGTAAAACCGTCAGAGGAGAGCCCCAATCTGACATTACGCGGATCCGAAGCAAAATTTGGATACTATCGATCAAAGTGCTTCCATGCTTCTCCATCGGATGGATGATCCAATACTCCTTCGATCTGTTTTCGCCTATGCCAACTCATGTTTTCTGCAGTCTCCTTAACCATAAATAACCTCTGCAACCGCGGCGTCAAAGGCAAGTAGTGCATCGAATCGGTAGGCTTCCTTGCACCGACAGACTTTTCTCTACCAGTAGCCTTGTAGCGATCAGCACCACAGAATCTGCACGCATCTTCATCATTGTCGTCTTTGTAGTACAACATGCACCCGTTGCGACATGCATTGATTTTCTTTTATCTCATCCAGAGCGATCTCACCATCCTCTTAGATCGGTAGAAGTCTTTAGGCAACTTTGCACCCTCGGGCAAGATCTCTATAATCAAATCGATTAGTCGATTATAGCATTCTTGCGACATGTTAAAATCAGACATGATGCTTAACAATCTGGTAACCACCTCCAATGGGGAATGATCCTCTCAACCAGGATATAATGGAGTCCTTGCATTCTCCAGCAACTCCATAAACTTTGCAGCATCGACATTCGGTGCCTCCTCAGCTGCATCATGATTGTCCGAATTTAAACTAGGCCCTGCCGCATCAAAAACTATGTTCACCCACCTGTCGTCGTAAGCAGATTGGTCATGGACGTCCATATACGGCTACACATAAGGCTCCGACTCCGATGCTAGAGACACAAGTTCTTCGTGCGCAGTCCACTGATAGTAATTCGGCGTGAAGCCCTTCGAGTACAAATGATATGTGACTTCCACTTCTGGATGATATTTCAAGTTGCGATATCTCACACACGGACACTTAATTTTGGTACCATTCATGTACTGAGGGAACACCTTGGCGAACTGGAGGAACTGTTGTACACCCTCAATGAATTTATCTCGCACACTGCACATATCATCAGGATGACGGTTGTACATCCACGAACGATAATGCAGATAGTAATTCATATCCATTTCTAGATACTTTTGCAAAAATGACAGTATGTGTCCTATAAATCGTTAAATACAGTGTAATTCTCTGGAGAAAGGTAAGAACTGCTCTAACTTGATACATAATGCCCTATGTATGTGTATGCGTGCATATGGTTGTTTGAGTGATTAAGTGAGCTCGGGTCACTAGGGAGAGCAGTTCAAGTTTTCAGTTTGCATCATTTGGCAGTGAAGGGAGAGTAGTGTGCCAGCTCTGTGCTAACAGCTAGCTGTACTGCACAGTACAACAGTGAGGAATTAGTGTGCAGCAATACTGTGCAGTACACAGCAGGAAGGATGCACAACAGCAAGTAAAAAAAAGGATGCACAACAGCAAGTAAATTTTAATATAGCTCTTTATTTTAAAAAAAGGACTTTCTTTACATTTGAGGTTGACTAGTCTCTTTGAAATTTCTACGTCTGCCTCTACCTGAACTAGCCAGGTCAGGCCCAACCCACTTCCAATTTGGGTTCGAGTTCGAACTGGGTTTGTTCTTCGATAACTCTGATACGTCTCAATTTTTCTTCGGACTAGGCCCGACTATATTTTTCTTCGGACTAAGTCTGGTCCATCCATATCCGATCAAACCCGATTAACTCTGGACACATTCTGACCTGGACGATAAACACCTTTTTTTAGTAATCCAAATTATAGATTTTGGAAATAGAATCGACATACAACTACTAATAATGGTATACTATGAATATTATGAATATGAAAGTAAATGGACTTAGTAGCGAGCGAGGAAGGCTCCTGATAGGCTGCTAATAAGCTGATGATTATCATTAGTCATCATCAGCCAATCTCACTCACAGTGTGTAGCAAGCAAGCAGTTAAGATAGCTAGCTAGCTAGATATGGACTGAAATTAATTAATGAAGAAGACGGATCATTTAAGGGATTAGTCATCGTACACAAAGAATCACGGATTACAACCATGATATCGATCGATCCACTTTACAGATTTCATCCCGTGACCGATAGATAGATAGATAGATAGATAGATAGATAGATAGATAGATAGATAGATAGATAGATAGATAGATAAATAGATAGGTCAGGCCCAATCCAGCTTGTCTATGTTTGTGTGTGTCGGTGTATCCGTGTCAGTATTAGGGTTAGTGTCCGCATGTGTTAGTGTGTCCGCGCGCGCGCGTGTGTGTGTGTGTGTGTGTGTGTGTGTGTGTGTGTGTATGTGTGTGTGTGTTTGAGTTAGGGTTAGTGTGTCATGTCATGTCGTGTTGAGTCGTGTTAGAGGGAGAGACAGAGACAGAGAAAGGAGACAGAGAGATTTCACCGAGTGAGGAGGAGGGGAGTTGGAGAGAGGAGAACGCCGGAGGGAGGAGGAGCCGCCGGAGGAAGGAGCCACCGGAGGGAGGAGAACGCCGGAGGGAGGAGGGGAGGAGGGGACGCCGGAGGAAGGAGGGGACGCCGGCCGGAGGGGGGTCGCCGAGGTGGGCACCGGGAGGGAGGAGGGGACGCCGGAGGGAGGAGGGGAGCCGGACACGACGGAGGGGGGGTTTAAAAATTTGAGAGAGAGAGAGAGAGATCGAAGGAAATAGGGGAAAAAGGAATTCGTCAACCCTATAATGAAATAAATTAGCGACGTTTAGCGACGTTAGGTAATGACGTCGCTAAATATTTAATATATTTAATATAATGAAATAAATTAGCGACGTTTAGCGACGCTAGGTAACGACGTCGCTAAATATTTAATATATTAACGTCGCTAAATACGTCGCTAAACGTCGCTAATCATATAACTCAACGACGTTTAGCGACTTTAAATAAACTTATAGCGACTATTCTTTTAAAAAACTGAATTTACGTCGTTAAACGTCGCTATATGCCGCCAAACAGCGACTTATAGCGACGTTATTCTTTGGAGTCGCTGATATCTTTAATATTAGCGACGATTTAATTTGACGTGGCTAAAAACGTCGCTAATCCCACAATTTTTAGTAGTGGTCGCACTCCGGGGTATTCTCCACATAGTTTGAGAACACCACCTACTCCAACAAATCTTCCCCTTCACAACTATGTGAAGGGCGTCGTCATCCCGATGATCCGCCTACAGTACACAAACTTTTCCCTTGGAAGAATCTTTGTGAACATGTCTGCTCCGTTGTCATCTGTATAAAAATTCTCAAGCGCCGCTTTATTCATTTCCACAACATCCCGTATCCAATGATACCGGGTCTCAATGTGCTTGGACCGGCTATAAAATATATGGTTGTTCACAAGGTGAATAACACTCTGACTATCGCAAAGCAAAGGATACTGCTCTTACTTTAGCCCAATTTTCTGCAACAACTTCTTCATCCACAATAACTCCTTCCAAGCCTATGTCGTCGCAATGTACTTTGCCTTTGTCGTCGACAAGGCAACACTTCTGCAACTGCTACTGCCATGATACTACTCCACCAACAAACATCATCACATAGCCCGAAGTCGATCGCCTCGTATCTACATCTTCATCCATATCAGCGTCGGTATACCCAACCAGCTTCAGCTCGTCACCACTAAAAGAAAGTCTCCAATCGGCAGTGCCCTAAAGATATCGTAAAATCCACTTGACCCCACTCCATTGTACCCTTCCAAGATTGGAAGTATACCTGCTAACTGAGCCAACTGCGTAAGCGATGTCTTGCCTCGTACACACCATAGCATACATAAGACTCCCTACGACTGAGATATATAGAACCTGCTACATATCTTCCTTCTCATCCTCGGTAGATGGACATTGCTCCTCAGTGAACTTAAAATGAGCCGCAAGGCGGTTACTCACTTTCTTCTACCCGTCCATCCCGAAATGCTGAAGTACCCAGTGAATGTACTTCTTTTGGGACAAGTGTAACAGCTTGGACTTTCTCTTTCAGCTGATCCCTTTCCCAAGAATAGTCTTCGATGTGCCAAAATCCATCATAGGGTAGGTCGTGTCCAGTTGGCGCTTCAAATCCGCTATCCTAGTGGCATTCTGACCCACCAGTAGCATATCATCAATATAGAGCAGTAAAATAATGAAATCACCCTCGGCAAAGTACCTCACAATTACACAGTTGTCCAACGTCGTCCGTACGTAACCATGCTCCCCCATAAACGACTCGAACTTCTTGTACCACTGCCTCAGAGCCTGGTTCAGACTATACAAGCTCTTCCACAACTGGAAGACCAAGTGTGACTTGTCCTTGTCACGACCCGATTTCGTAGAATCGTTGAGGCTTCCCCCGAATCGTCATCGCCATGCGGGCCTGGGGTTGCGCCCGCACAAGGCTTTAATGATTTGCATAACGAGCACATATTCAGAGTACGCAGATAAATTGAAACACAGATTTAAAACATGAAAATTTTCTCTTTATTGATAATGAACATCTATTACAAACTCTTGAACGAGTCAGTTAATATGCCGCACGGGCTTACAAAAGTGTTGACTCAAAATGAGATAGCAGTCCTGTACATTACATCCCTTTAATAAACTTCAAAATGTATAGACCTCCGGGTTGGAGGACGGCTTTGCCACGAAGCTGCATTGTGTATATAAAGTTGCAAGCTTCTTCCTTCAAGTACTTCAAAATGCGGCGCGGTAAGGATGCACCAACAGATGGACTGGATCGGGAAGACGACTTTGGCTCCTCGCTCGGTTCGCCTTAGTGCGGAGAACTTGTTTCAACGAGGGTCGGTATGTCGAAACATACTGGTGAAGGCGAGCTAACCGAACTATACCAATCAACACATTGTTTTAATGAATCATGCATATTGGTGGGTTTCTATCTTGCCTTAGTTCATTTACAAGTAAGCAGCATATAGAATTTACTGAAATGAACTTGCCACCGTTCGATGGATTTTACCTGCCCGTCGGAACTACCTGCACAATACTTACCATGACTTCCCTGCCACGAAGACACAAGTTAGTTTGCAACAGGTTTAAATATACATAGGGATCACTGGCATGATGCCACAAAGGGACGGGTTATAGTCTCAAGACACAGATGGTATGCAACGCCGGTGGCGAGCCCCGCTGCATAGCACCTTGCCCCATAACATACAACTATACATACGTTCTGTCCGGATCGGATCGGTCCCAGCGCCCCGGCGACCGTCCGCGGAACTCATAACATACCTTGTGCACAAGTTGTCAGTGATCAAACAACATACACGATAACAGTTTCATAGCATAAACGGTTTTGCATAGTCTTTCTGATCAACATATCGCATAGCCAAAGGGTTCTATATGCATATCACAATTATAGAAGAAGGTGCATTCTAACTAAAATTGAAGCATGCATATAACAGATTGAAACGAACTAGCATACAGTAAGGCAACCGTTCACAAGTTTAGTTGACAAGCATAATAGTCCAAGTCTATTCCCTTTTTATCTTGGTATCTTTTATTATTACTTGGTATCGTTTGATCGGGGCAACAAGAATACAAGGGTTTTAGTTGTGAAGACTTGGAAGCAGGGCTAGCTAATCGGGATGGTAGCCACTCACTTGGATGGTTGGAAGGGAGAAGGAAACAGGCGCTTCACGACTCCGTTCGTAAGCCGCCTACTGCTCGTTCACCTACATCACGAGCAGCTCGATCAATACCTCTTCCACTCTTTCCAATCTCGGAATTGAAGTGCAGTTCAATGAACAAAAACAATGAAATCCATTAAAACCGTTCAAGGAAAACAAGCAAATTCTAAAACCAACTCAAAGCACAAAAGCAACAAGCGACATCGAAATCTAAGGCAATAAAAGATAGCAGCGGAGAGGTCCCTCCTGACTCTGCCGCTAAGTCGATCCCGGGGGCACGGTCCACTGAATATGGGAATCGATTCCGAAGAAACAAATCCATAACGAGGACGAGTTTTTGTTTCAATCTATCCCGATCGAACGATACCGTCTTGTGTTTCTTAGCCGCGCTCCTCGAATAGGAGGAACGGGGCGCTACAGTCCTTCTCACAAAATTCCTCTGGCTGCTCCATATACAACTCCCCCTCAAGATCACTATGGAGGAATGTTGTTTTTATGTCCATTTGCTCGACCTTCAAGTCGAAACTAGCTGCCAATGCTAGCACCACCCGAATAGAAAACTGCTTGACGATTGGCGAAAAAATCTCATCATAATCTACGCCTTTTCACTGACCGTAGCATTTAACTACCAGCCTCGCTTTGTATCAAGGGCGAGTAGCATCATCTGTCTGCTTTACTCTGAACATCCATCGATTCTTCAAAGCCTTCTTTCCCTTTGGCAACCGTACCAGATCATAAGTAGAGTTGTCCTCCAAGAAACTCATCTTCTCCTGTTTGGCCTCTATCCACTGCTACCTGTATTCGTCTTCCATTGTCTCTGCGAAACTTTTGGGTTCTCTACCGTCAGTCAGTAGCGTATACTCACCCGGTGACTATCTCGTAGATGTTCGACGCTCTCTATCACTCCTCCTCAATGGAACCACTGGTGATGGTTGTATGCCAACAGCCTCTTCCTCAGGAACTTCCTCCTCGGCTTGCTCATCCTCTTGTAGATCACCCTGACCAACATCAGCAGGCTGATGATAAAGGTTGGGAGAAACTTCATGTATTCGCTCCCCCATAACTGGATCCTCTGCGATGTGCTCTGGAAACTGGTCAAAGCAAAATGACTCTAACTCAGGCAATTCCTCAGCCTCAGAAGGCATCTCAGAATCCTGAGTGTTGGTCATGGTCTTATCCTCGACGAATACCACGTTCCTGCTTCACAGAGAAGCAGCACTCCAGAACGGGTAAGGACCAGCAACACCAGCCCGGAGAGTGCTGCCCTCTACTGAAGGTCAGCATCCCCCAGCATATGGAAGATTTCAGAGGGGACCACCCTTGGCCTCCTAGGAAATGCAATACTACCAAGACAGACATCAAACCGAAGGACAAAGGCACGGGCAGACCCTTGCACTAGCTATAGTTGCAGAGGAACCAGGAAGTGAACCCATTTCAGGTACCATTTTAGTTGCGTTATTACCCACAACCGTAATATTTCTGGCATTACACTATCTTCATATCTAGTAAATTCATAGCCATGCACAAACTAGCCACTTTCCCACTACCTAAGTGCTGGAAAATTCTTACCAGAGGAGGCATTGTTCCAGTTACCAACATTATTGAAACATGCTCAATAGTCGTTTGTAGAAGAGAGATGATAGCGCAATTCTTGGTACTATCAATACTAAACTTTGACGTTGTCTTAGACATGGACTGATTAAGCCAAGTACAAATGCTATACTAGACTACGGGAAAAGAAGCATCATCCTTAGACCACTAGGTTACCCGGAGTACAAGAACATACAAGTATAGATAGGGTATAAATAGTATCTAGAGTAGCAAAACATAGCAGTTAACCCCTAGTCACCTGATGACTTAAAGTATCCGACCTAAATTATATTTCCACCTCTAGATAATGATCAAGACTAAGCAAAAACAGACAGGTAGATTGCTAGATATTGATTGCTAGGCTCAATCATATGAATGAAGTGATAGCTGAGTACTACAGGTAGTTTTGGGAATAGAACAATTAGATTGAAGGAGAGAGGGTAGACAGATGTTAACCTTGAGTTAAACATCGTGAACTACCAATAATATACGACCAGTTGTAAACCTGATGATACCCATATAGTTTGGATAAAGGGTACACATAGAGTAAATTAGGAGGACATGTGTTTTTGAGGATCTCACCTACCCGAGGAACTATCAGACTTGTAAGAAGAGGAAAACTAAGCCCGAGGTACATCGGACCCTTCGATGTATTGGAACGCATCGGAGAAATTGCTTACAAGTTAGCC